>JAUMHF010000012.1:24762843-24776587 GCA_032359275.1 Microctenopoma steveboyesi
TGTGTTGTTTTCCAGTTATTATTGTTATAATATTTTTATTTAGGTTTTATTACTATTTATCTATTTTATTTAATAATCTTTGTTTATTTTAATGTTGAAATTTGCTTTTTTTTATTGGTGCTTTTTATTAGAAATAAAGATTTATTTAATAAAGTAAAATTTGTTTTTTGCTGTTCTTTATTAGCATTCACAATTTTATTTTAAGGTACGATCACAGTGTTGTCAGTGTCAGTTTTGGACGTATAGGCAACGTATAATGAAACCTAGTTTGAGGGCCCCCTTGGAATTTTTGCCTGGGGCCCCAAGAGACCCTTGCTGCGCCCCTGTTCATGTCAGGTGTGGGATGAAACCAACCTGTTTAAATTCTGCCATCACTAACAGCTGCCATGACCAAACCTTCACCTGGATGACTGAGAATCTTCACATGTTAACAGATGTAGGGAGTAGTAATGTATTGGGTACATACACACACTACATGTAAGAGCATTTTTGTAAAATATCAAAACTGATTAAAAGTGAATTGGATATTGTAAAAGATGATCATTTTCACACAGTCAGACACATTTGTCTCCAACCTAAGAGGCAACCTTCACAAAAAAAGTCTGATTTTCACAATACGAACCTTGAATAAATGAAACATACCCAGCAGGAATTAGAATTGTTTGTTATTCATCCTTTTTGATCAACTTGTCATTTGTTTTTGTCTTTGAACTTTACTTTGTATCAACTAAACCTATTGAATCTGGGGCAGGAGCCTTCAGGCAGAGAAACACAACTGTTAATATCATTATGCAACATAGTAATAAAACTTAGAAATTTGTCACCAAAACCAAAGCGAGTGAAAGTTTCAAATATAAAATTGTGTTCCACTGAATCAAATGCTTTACAGAAGTCCAAAAATAAAATGAGTCCCTCTTTTTCAATCAAAGATCTGTAATCCAGAATATCCAGAACCAATCGAATGTTGTTATGAATAGACTGTCCTTTGAGAAAGCCTAAAGTTGTGGTCCTAATGATTTTTGACAATCCTTCTTTTACTCTAGCTGCTAAGACTGTGGTTAGAATTTTATAATCCGTATTTAAAAGAGTAATTGGTCTTAAATTGTTTAATAATCTTTTGTCTTTGCCAGGTTTAGGTATTAATTTGATAAGTCATTGCTTCATTGTTGTCTTTAGTTCACTTGAGATAACACATTCATTACTAGCCTCAGAAAGCAATAATTTGATTTCTTCCCAAAAATGTTTGTAAAAGTTAGCAGTCAAACCATCAGGACCAGGTGAGCGGTCCGACGCCATTTTCTTAATGGCAATATCAAATTCTAATATATATAGATCTTCATCACAGAGATCTCTAAAGGACTGATCAATCCTTGGAATTATGTGATCAAGTGAGTCAAAAAAGGCCATAGCTTTCTGTTCACAATTTGAAGATTGATACAGATTCCTGTAAAACATTGACACTTTGTTTAGATATTACATCGGAGTCAGAGCATTCCTTGCTATTAATTAATAAGGATGAGACTGAATTATTTATCTGCCTCTGTTTTTCTAATCTGCAGAAGTATGCTGAACTTTTGAAGTTCATCCAATTTTGATTGTGTCTGGAGTATTTTTTCTCTATCCTCTTCACTCCAGTCCATTTTATTGTAAGATGAAAGAATAGTGTTAATCAGATGCGTTTCTCTTTCTAATTTTTCTCTTTTCAGTTTTTTACTAAAGGATATTGAATATTTTCTAATAGAAAATTTTAAAAATTCCCATTTTTGCACTGCTGAATGTAGGTTTTCATCGTTTTGTATGTCTAATATGATTTTTGAAACATTACTGCAATATTCTTTGTTATTTAACAGATTGGAATTGAATTTCCAGTAATCTTTTGATTGTTTCTGCATTTTGTTACAATATAATATTTCTAAATTTACTATACAGTGATCAGTCAGGGGACTGCCAGACATTTTAATATGACAGATATAATTTGAGACCGAATTTGACATCAACCAATAACCTATCCTGGACTTTATCTGACCATTTGGTTTCATCCAAGTGTATTGTCGCCTATTGCAATTTTGTTCTCTACATAGATCAACAAGCTTGTTTTGTTTTATAAAACTGTCGAGTGTTCGATTTGGATGACTATGATTGTATTTAGTTGGCCATCTATCCAACCATTCATCAGGGGTCAGGTTGAAGTCTCCACCCACTAGTATGTGGTCAGATGAAAACTTTTGTTGTAATTCCTTCAGAACAGTTGTAATCTGATACAATAGGTTTTGGTTTTTCTGTTCATTGTTATAACCATAAATGTTTACTAGTATCAGAGGAACATTATCAATCTTAATAACACATGTTATCCAGTAACCATCAGTATCTGATTTAGTTGTAATAACTTCTCCGGGGCAATTATTCAAGCATATTGCAGTTCCTGCAGATCGATTTGAGCCATGACTATATAGAATTTTATCTCCCCACTGCTGAGACCAGAATTTTTCATCTGATTTGTCAGAGTGCGTCTCTTGAAGGAAAATACAATTGGATTTTTGCCCTTTACAAAAAAGAAAAATTGCCTTCCGTTTTATAGAGTCTTTTAGTCCCCTTACGTTCAACGAAGAAAAATAAAGGTTTGCCTTAAACTGAAAAACAGAACACATAAACAACAAATTTAACTTTTACAACTTAGAAAACTGTTTGCTAATTAGCAATTACCAAGAAAGTGGAGCACCAATTTTGAGAGCCCTGTAATCAGATTCTCTCCATTAAGGAGAACAGTTGTCGCTTTAAATTTGTATCAGTTTATCATCACATGATACGCTTTCCATTGATGAAGCCATATGGACCTCTGAATCCTGCTGCTTTTCCTTCTTTTCGGGCTTGTTCAATTTTTGGCCATAGTGCCTGCCTAGCCTGCCAGTCCTCTTGTGTCAGATGTTCCGCAAACCGTATCCCCTCATCTCTGCAGATTGCTGATGCTTTGGTTCTTCTCCATATCTCATCCCTGATGCATCTTTTGGTGAAGAGTATGATGATCTGTCGTCATTTGTTTTCAACTATTTTTCCCATTCTATGAACTACATCAACTGCATCTTCCATCTTTTCAGACATCTCCGGAGCTATTTTTTTAATTTAATAATTTCAATCCTCACATTTTCATCAGCATCTTCCTTTTTTCCCCACCAGGCGGAGACACCATCTTCTTTTGTATCGTTCTGATTCTAACAGACGGCTTTTCATATTCTCGTTTTCATTTTCCAGGGTTTCCACTTTTTTCTCTAGACCTTTAACCCTAGTTGAACATTCTTTCAGCTCTTCTGAGTTAAGCTGCACTGTTTTGGCAATGGAGGCTAACATAGCACTATGTTGTTGCATTTGAGAATTGAACTCCTTCATGTGGTCTTAAAATCGTTTCCCTAACAAGTCTATGGCAGTTAAAACTGCCGCCAAAGTCATGTCTTTGGGCTCATCCTGAGACGTACCTTTCGATTTTTTGTCCGCAGCGTTTTTTTCAGGTGTGTTGGACGGTGTAGCATAGTCCCTGGTGCGTTTGTTGGAGCTAGTAGCACCCATTGATGTAGCATAGCCATGTTCGACAACTTTTTCGGCTTGTTGAAAATCCAGAGATTTTGCATATGTTTTCTTTGGCTTCATCATGTTGCAGATTATTTAGTGATAGTAGACGTAAGAAATAATGGGTTAAGAGCGACAGGCAAGTAATATAATTCGGGGCTGTACTTGCCGAGCTCGAGCGGACGTGACTTTTCAGTACGTCATTCCAACCCCCGTAGCTCCGTAGTAATGCGTGCGCAGTTTACTTTTTCTTCTTCGCCCTACATTTTTTTTCTCCTGCATGGCCCCTCCCGGGCTCCGTAGAATGGTGATTTTGGAATGATCTATTTTTCAGTTGTGTTTATCTGTATCCTAGCAACCAAAGATTACCTGCAGGGTACGGAAACGATCTTGTTATTTCTATGGACACAGCTGATGACATTTTCCATTAAACCGTCGAACGAGCAAAGCAACTTGAAATTCACGGTACGTTTGTAATGATGGAAACTCATATATGAATTTAACCGGTAACAGTAGAAACACACTTTATTTTATGTTATTGAGGAAAAGCTTGTATCTATATCTTATATCTATATATTTGTGTATTCTTTTACTGTAGAGCATTTTGAGATGTGCGATTTTAGGTGCTACATACACACTACATAAGTAGTAGTAATTATTTTCATTGTTGTGTTATTTTCTCGACTAATGCTAGATAATTCATTTATTAAAGTCAATGTGCTTGAACACTTGATTTTTAAAAATTTAGGTCAGGTGCTTTTGTGTTTCTGTTTGGCTCTAAACTATATGGAACAAAATCTTTTTGTGGGCTCATCTTAATGTACAAACAGCATCTCCAAAAAAACTCCAAAGTTGTTAATATGTGAAACAATGTTGCCATTGTTGATGTTCAGTTTCAGAATATTCCAGTTTGAAACATGGGATTATCACTGACCAGGGCAGCTGAATGGACTACACCCAGCAAACTGGCATTTACGCCGCTGAACGAGTCCTTGTTGAAGGAAATCCTGTGCCTTGTGGAGCAGTTAGGTTCCGAACACCAACAGGAGGCAGAGCATGTCTTTGATGAGCCTCTCCAGTGGAATACTACTTTAGTGGCATCTGATTTCAAAACAGACTTTGACATCAGGTTAGTCCAATCATAAGACAGGCAGCCAGTTGGCCAGTGCTTTTAGTATCACATGTCTTTGCAGTATATCCTGTCACTGTGATGTCTAACTGTATTAGCCTGTATATATTCAATGCAGAAGGATATAATTAAGTTGTTTTTTACCCTCAGTAATACTGAAGACATTGCGTTTTATTTCATCAGAGTATTCTGGTCTGTAATTAATGTGTAGTTTAATTTTTACTTGCGTCTTGGATACAAAAGCATACCAAAATGAAAATAATTGACTTTGAGCTTCCTAAATTATGTTTATAATCTACTACAAAATAAATGATAATAGAGATGAATGCATTTTGTTTTGTTTTCTCCTCAGTGACTCAATCATACAGTCTCACGAGAAAGACAATGAGGGGAATCCTTTGCTGCTGTTCTCCCCTCCTACTGTTTATGTGCGCAGCTTCAACCAGCTCTATAAACTAGTTAATTTGGCAGATGTTAAGAAATTGGAAGAGGTTCGAGCATGTTTAGAAGGTAAACACAATAATCACAAGATGACATTTGAATTAAACTTTTATTTGAAATTAAGATTTCTTTGTAATCCACTGGCACAATTTATGTGTTCCTTGTTATTGTTTATAACTGGAACTGTAATTCTTTACGGATATGTAAAGATATGATTTACATTCAGTCAGTCATATCTCAGTGGTATAGAGTCAGTGGCAAAGTAAAGTAAGTTTAAACATATATGCTGTAAACAGGAATACATGTGTGGTATAACTTATTTGGAAAAACTTTTATAGAGCACTAAAAGATTCACCAAATGTTGACCGTATTGTAAGTCATTTCAACTAAAGATTTTATATATACCTCTTACTGTTTAGAAAATAGAAACCCTATAGTTAAGATACTTGGTGCCAGCTTTGCCAAGATCCAAGAGAGAGAGGAAACTGTTGATGTGCTACATCTGAAAGATGAAGGGGAAGAGGAAGAACAAATAAAGGTTTCAGAAGTCAAGGTCAAGTTGTTTCACTTGCTCCAAAATATTGATCAACAGCTCCTCAACAGGCTTCTAGAAGACATATCTGAGTAAGTTGCTTCTCTTTTATGTCCTGCACCTAAATCTACTTTCATTCATCTTTCCATCCTGCTCTTAGATATAACTAGTTTTACATCTGCTTTGGAACAGAAAGCATATATATAAAAAGATAGAATGTACAACATAATTTTTTTAAATTTTTATTACAGACAAGTCAGGCTTGACCCTACAGCAGTGAAAAATGAAGTGGAGCTGTTGAAACAGTTCTGCCATGAAGGCAAAAAGAGATTGTTGAAGTCAGTTTGCTACACATCAGGTTTGAATTACTACATTACCTGGGCTGCAAGGAAAGCAATTCCAATAACATAAGTCTGAATATTCTACACTGTAAAAAGTTATTAAATCAGTTATTAGCAAATCTGGTTTACTGCATTGTAATATTATATGTTATTGGCAGCTAAATGCTTTGTTAGGGCATGTTAAAAGTATTGCAAAGTCTCCTTATACCTCCATACATTATGATGGTTCACTCTTTGGCTCTGATTTTGGTGGCGCATTTATAATGCACCAAAATGCTTAACCAGTTCTTTATTATCATAGGGACAGACCTGTTGTGATTTTTCCAAACATGTAGTGTTCTTGTTCTTTTAGATTATGAGTTTTCAAATGGCTGCCGTGCCCCTCTGTGGAGACAGGTGCATGGCGAGATGTGTTACCTTGTAATTGAGCCTTATGACACTGAAAACCTCTACATTACCTGCAGCAACACTGGATTTTTTCTCAATGGGGTAAGATTATGATGACCACACTAGCTGCAACACCATTATAACTCTATAATGACAACGAATTACATTCAGCTTGTGATGATTAAAATCTGACAATTCAGTGTCAAAATTTATTAGAAAACGCAGTGAAGAAAAAAGAGCTCTCTAACATATGAAGAGATTAAATATTGTTACCTTTATTTACTGTCACCATTAATGGCAATGACTGCAAAAAGACAATTTCCAAAATACCAAGAGACATAGTTAACAACATAGGTGGCCTTTAAATTCATGATATAGCAAGAAACTGTCTTGGGCAAGGAATATGAAGCAGAAGAAGAAAAAGGCTTTCCCCACTGTGTGGTTTTTAATATCAGTTATAATGACATTTGCAAATGCCAGCGAGTGTTTGGTTGTTTTATTGTAAACAACACTGCATTTACAGTGGGGTGCTCAAATTGATGCACCTGCCTAATATTGTTTAAACAATTTACTTTCTATATATTCTATAACCTTTGTTGCACTTGACAAATATCACTGTGTGTGTCTCCTATATGATATATGTAATTGAAATGTTTTATTGTAACAACCAACCATTTATACAGGAAAATTATTAAAGGTTACCCAAACGTTCGCCGCCTGTTGTATTCCCAGTATATTTTAACAAGGTTACAAAAATAAATACTTTGTCTTTAGAGCATAAAAGTATATACCATTTTCACATGAAAGGACGTTTCAATATGGTCGAAAACTCTAATTTTAAAATAGTAAGAGGTAGTTACTTTATAAGATGTTTGAAACCCTTTGTTTCATATTGGTTTGAAACTACCAATTAGATCAAACATTTAAAGGTTAAGAGTTACCTGGATGGAACATTGTAAATTAATTAACTGCAGTAAAAAATTCACCTGAAGAAGGGTTCCTGGGGTGTCTCGCTCAAGGACACAGATGGTATGGGGATGGGCTGGGAGTCTAGGTTGGAATTTGCTCCTGCCACCGTCTGCACCACAGTCCAATACCTATCCCACTGCCTATGTTGATGGGCATTAGAAAAAATGAATTAATTGTGAAGTGTAAATCACACTTAATGATGACAATAGATGTTTTTGAGGTCTAATTTAGGGGGCTGCTTATGCAATATTGCACCTCCCTTTCTGGCCTGGTATCTCAGTGGTTAGACAGAGGGCAGAGATAGCAGGCTCGATTCCCAGCTGCGGCACCCCCCCAAAATTTTGTTGTAACATTAAACAATGTATTTTATGACAAAAAAGTGGATTCAGATTCTTCTTCTGTTACAGGTTCCATGGTGTAACTTTGCAGTTTAAACAAGTATTGCAGTATTAATGAGTATTAATGATTTAAATGTTCAGGGTTCCCCTGTAGATAGACGTCGAACCTTATGACACCACTCAATTTACAAACTGATCAATTATTTAAACTGCACAGTGAACTAAATATCATTTATGAGTCTATTTTTACTTTGTTTTCACAGGGCATAAAACAGATGGGGCAGGACAGTGGCTATGAGAAAACAAGTGAGGTATTCATGGACCTGCTAACACTTCTGAAGAGCAGATTTCATCATTTTGCTGAGAACATAAACAAACAGGTATAGTTAAAATCAGGCAGCTGCAATTAACACATTAAGCTTTGTGTAGCCTTGAATTTGAGCTCTCCAGGAAAAAATGTGTGGGTGTTGAATGCCTCTTTGTCCTATTAACAAGGTCTTTCTCTATAAGACACTGATTTGATCACCATTGATGTGTGACTCATATTCAGAGGTAGGACTATGTTATTAGTTCTGTCAGTGTCTGTGCTAGAAAGCTAGTATCGGCCACTTTGTTAAAAAAAAATTCTAAATGTGCCTCGGTTCTGACACAGACACACACACACACTGAAATGATGAATATACTAGTGCTGTTTTAGTAATTTCTTGGTATACCATATCTTCATAATCATTTCAAAATATAAAAAGTAAAATTATCAATCACACTAATTGTTTGAATGTGGCATCATAACAAGCTCATCAAAACGTTTGGAGTTGAGAGATAAAGATTTTCTATGTTGATTTATTTGTACAGTTACTGTGATGCATGGACAGTGACATATTTCTATTTTTTTCCTTTTTTGTATTAACAACAATAGCATTATAGCTCTTTGAAAAGTCAGTCTAGTACAACATTTTTTTCCAGAACTTTGGTTTCTGTAAGAAAAAAATATATTCAGAACAAATTTCATTCTTACCATCCTCAGTTGTATAAGCCATTTGCCTCAACTGGTTGGGTTAGTGGAAAAAGGAAAGAGAAGAGAAAAGCAGGCAACAATAGGTAAACCCCCCCCCCCCAAAAAGCAGTAAGTGCTGAAGTAATCTGGAAACATGTGCCAAAGCCACGTATAACTATAGAGTGGCATATAGAGCGAGGGGACAGAAGATAAAGCACAACTGTGGGAGAGAGGACAACGTTAATGACACAAAATGTTAGCATATAAGTGGCCAAAAGAAAGAAGAGAACAGAGGTCCAGTGTAACATGGTAGGTTCCTAAGCAGTAGTTTAAGAAAAAAGCTAAAGCAGTATAACTAAGACCATCAATGCTGAGGAAACAAAACAGCGTATAATGCTTTGAATAATTGGACCAGCATCAGTTGAGGCCCACATAAAATAATCTAGTTGAAGACTAGGACATCCATCCTTTATGTACAGAACATGCTTGAAGTTTGACTAATTGATATGTAACCAGGCAATGGTGTCAGAGGAGATGAGCAGACAGGTAAGCAGGATGCACAAAATGGCTGCTCCAGATCAGCCATGCAGACACCAAGATGGTGACCGCAAAAACACAAGCACAAAACAGACTCACAGATTTGAATGGGACTGTTCAAAAACAAGCCAGGGTCAGAGTTGCCAGGGGACAACAGAGACAGGCTGAGATCTAAAAAAACAAAAATTAATTGTCTTCCAGGGCTGAAGTCAGTCAATAAACAGAAAAGCTGGAAAGTTGCAATAAACCACCTCCCAAACCACTCACGTGGTACGTCCCACAAACGAGGCTTCATACATCATATATACGTCATCGAAGCAAGTCTCGATACACGCTTTGCAAAAAATTCTATCGATTACTCGACACATGCTCCAAAGCCACGGCACGAGAAGTCCCATCATTACCCCAGTCACTGTTTTGCCACTAAATTGTCTGCATTATTCATTTATTGGGGATCCCAGTCCCTGGTGGGACTGGGATTCCCAGTCCCACCAGGTTACATGTCGAGGTGTCCTTGGACAAGACACCGATACCCTGTAGCGCTGACACAGGTCTAGCAGCTGTCCAAATAACAATTTCCCCAAGGGGATCAATAAAGTATTCATTAAATGAGGCCCTGCGAAACAAACCATTTTGCGAACCAATTGGCTGCAAGGCTTCTAAGCTTCACAAGGCTTCATCTGACCATCAATAGACTGGGGTGCTGCTTATATACACAGAGTAAAGGGCATAGGTGAAAACAATCAGGGACTAATTAGGAGTAAAGCTGGTGAAACTGAGAGTGGGGAGGAAAAGGAAGTACACAGGGATTCCAAAAATAAATCAGGAAAACCTTGTGAGATCATAACAACATGATCTACAGGAAAAACTTAGATTTAACTTGACTTTATTAACCGCATACTAGGGGAAATGCGCGGACTAACTTATCCGCAACACTTTGAGACAGAATGCTCCTAATTTT
Organism: Microctenopoma steveboyesi; assembly: GCA_032359275.1. Taxonomy (NCBI): domain Eukaryota; kingdom Metazoa; phylum Chordata; class Actinopteri; order Anabantiformes; family Anabantidae; genus Microctenopoma; species Microctenopoma steveboyesi. The sequence goes on from JAUMHF010000012.1 coordinate 24,773,034, forward strand.
AGAAGCATTTTGTGGTGGAAAAGTGAGTTCTTGAGATTTCTTATGTGTAATGGTTGGAAGAGATATCTTAAGAGAAAATGATATAAAAATATAACGCCTTGATTTCTCACAATAGTTTTCAAGGCCAAAGAAATGTCATCTAATGTCCAGTCTGATTAGATAGCTTGTTTTTTAGGACTTGGGGACCAAATAGAATTACAAAACAGTTTTGTCTGAATTAAGGAGTAGAAACAGATGGTGTACTTTCATGGTAATTTAATATTTTAAAGTAGTGTGATGCCTTGTAATGGTGCTTTTGATATGTGGTTAGAGTGCAGCTGAAAATGGACTTGCAAAAGTCCAAACCCCCACTTAAAAACAAACAAACAAAAAAATCAGCAGCCGCCACTGGCAACAATTGAAATAAATTGAACAATTGAAATGAGAGGGACCAAGGATGAAGCTCTCAAATGAATTATAACTACAGTATGTTTAGGTCTGGGGTTGACTATTAAACTGAAGTTCAAGATTGCTGTTACGCTATCAACCCCTTTAAGAAATAAAAAATAAAAAAATAAATCTATGTTATGGTCACTTTTCAAGTCATTTACTAACAAGGATTTAGACAAGAGAAATGTAATAAAATAAATATTTAATAATCCACCTTTGACTATTCTGTTTTCATTTTTATTAAGTTTACATCATTTGCTCCTCTTGTGTTAGTTATTGACTTATATAATTTATGTGGACTGGGACAGCTGTTAGGAAGCTGCAGAGACTGCCATAGTCATCCTCACCTTCAAGGCTACAAATTACTGACACTTCATACAGATACCATTACTAGTAAAGGAGGCAGAGGAAAAACAAAGGGAGACAAGGAAGACAGGCATAGCTAACAGAGAGACTCTGTACTGCTAGTGGTCACTTAAGTTAAAAGTACTTATAGAAACAAGCGCTTGACCAAAATAAGCGTATGATTTAACTCATGCAACAATCAGTAAACACAAAAGTCAGATAAGACATGAGATTTCAGAAGTTAGCTTGAGTGACAAACAAGGGGGCAAGGACAAAGCTGTCATTTGTGGTCATTTCATAAAAGATTGCACAGGCCACCACAGTGTTATTAAAAGGCCCTTAGTAATGTTCTACACACCCCGCAAAGGCAGGTTAGACAGCAGTATATAGTTATCTAAAACACCCTAAATATGCTTTTAGTAGAGAATAGAACAATAAAACATTATATTTATATAGATAAATATATAGTTATACCTGAACTCTGAGCAATACAGAATGAGGAGGAAATAAGACAGAACTGCCCTCTTGTGGAGCTCCAGTGCTACAGAGCACAGTGCCAGACAGTTCTCCATTCAGAATCAGAGGGCAATTAGTGAGTTAACTGTTTTTGCATGTTTTTAATTCTGGAGAAAGAAAACAGAATCCTCCATGAGCTCTCAGGCTTGTTAATTTGTGTGTAGGTGTGATGGAGCAGATGAATAATGGCATCAGTCACTCCAATTTGGTAGGTGAATTGGGGGGTCAAGTAGGTCAGAAGGACTGCAGTCTGTCAGTACATCACTAGAGCTTGTAGTGATTATTTCAGTCTGTTAAAAAAATGCCCACAGGTCAGTATTGGCCCCCTTTGCCCACCTCTTTACAGTTTTAATGTTAGAAGTTTGCCACCATTAATGAAAACTGTTTGAAATTAATTTGGTAGATTTCTAATGACAGCAAGAAAATACGGTAGATAAAATAAGATTATGGCTTTATTGCCATTGTCACTTTCACAAGATGCAACAGAATTGAATGTACAGTCAACTCATTGTGAGACATAAGGTAAAGAAATAAATAACAGTAGTGAAAAGTAAAGTACTCCAAACTACACTTGTTATACATATTGTTGTTAGAAAAGTATTGCACAGGTTAAAAATGGACCTACGGTCAGTATTGTACATTGGATGACTATGATGTGAAGCGGCTACTGTGAGTTCAGAGCCATGATTGCTCTTGGATACAAACTGTTCCTAAGGCGGTTTGTCCAGATTGTAATTGCTCTGTGTCTCTTGCCTGATGGCAATAGTTGGAAGAGACTATGTCCGGACCGTGATGGGTCCTGTGAAATGTCTATTGCTTTTCTGCAGCATCGAGAGGTATAAATTTGTTCCAGGATTTGGAGGGTACAGCCAATTGTATTCTTTTTTGGTTTAATGCATCCTATATCTGATATATTAAATAGTTGTAAGTATGATCCATTCCATTTTTATTTGTGGTAGAGAAAGCAGAGATGCCTGTCAGAAACAGCTCAGCCCAAACTTGGAAGGTGATAGCCAGAGATAACAGCTTGTAATCTTCAAGACTATCTGTTTCTTTCCAATGTGAGGAAGCAGGTCTCTTTAATAGTTCTATTAGATTAGACAGTCTTAATTAAATGAACAGAGGCTGCCAAGGGAGATAGGACCTGCACACATGGAGGAAGCAGACTTGCCTTATCTTTCAAGTATTGTGGATTTGTTTTGACATCACAGCATATTTGGAAGTTGAACTTGCTGTGTATTTGCATGGACAAGATGTTTAAGCAAATGCAAAAAGGAGAAGGAAAATTTTTGTTAATCACATTGTGTAATATATAAAGACTGCCTCACTGTCATAATCTGTCAGTAGAAAATGCTTAAATCTTGCCACTGACAAATGTTTTATGAATACTGGCTTCAGATTTCCTTCCCCACTGATTATCAGTAAGAATCCAGTAAACTAAACAATTTCTAAGCATGTTCTTTGTCTTGACGAGTTAGGCCTTATTAGGGTTCTTTGTTGTAGTATCTCCGCGTTTACGAGAATTTAAATGGTAATTGCTGATGTTTTGTCCTTGTAAGTCGCTTTGGATAAAAGCATCTGCCAAGTAAAGTAAAGTAATTTGTATATAGGTCTTCCCAAACATATGCAGATAGTTGGGGTTTATTTTAGTAGTCAGAATTTTGTAAGAACATACTAAATTAAGAAAAGGGCTAGTGATTCAATGTCACATGCTATAAAGCATGTTTTCAAATGCAGAAGGAAACTAGCAATATACTGTTCACTGTGACTTGTCAAGGATTTACACATGGCTGTTGTTCATTTCACATACAGTGTAATACAATTTTAGAAAGCTGGTTAGCCCAATAAAGTTGGACTGTGGATTTTTGGTTGCGTTAATTCATTTCTATGCTTTAAATAGTATGGCTAATTGTGTTTTATGAAAAACAGGGGGCCCTTAAACGTTTCATCATAGGTAGCCTAGTATCCAACACTGACAACATTGTAATCATATTTTACAATTGAAGTGAAAGCAGATAAAGAACTGCAAGAAACAAATCATTTTACTTTATGAAATCTTTATTTGTAACAAAAAGATCCAATAAAAAAGCAAATTTCAACACAGAAAATTACAACAAAAATAATAAGAAATAGATAGCTAGTAATAAAACGGCCTGGTAGCTCAATGGGTTAAGTGTCAGACTGGGATGTAGAAGGTCGCAGGTTCGAATCCCGTCTGACTCCTAATCCATCCCCTACCAGGTGTGTCTCTGAGCCAGACACCC
>JAUMHF010000012.1:24781142-24792995 GCA_032359275.1 Microctenopoma steveboyesi
CAGGTGGTCACATTAACATACGTGAAAGCCAGAGGGGAGGACAACCCACAGGTGACCACCAATCACCAACCTGAGGATTCCACAGAGTTTATAAACCTGCTACTCACACCAGTCAGTCAGACTTGAGAAAGTTGTCAAGAAACCAAACAAGTCCAGTTGCTAAGGATTCAACCTTTTTGACATAGCCATGACCTGGATGACTGAGAACCTTCACAAATATTCAAAAAGTATCTTTCTTGCGGCTCGCATCGAGTTTAAATCCATGATGCTTGGCTATAGGGCTTATTAACACACTACTGGTAAGCTACACTCCTGCACACTCTCTCTCAAACGAAACAAGACTAAAATCCCTTCTTAATGGGGTCTCAGATCACACACAAACACACTTTCACATAATTGTCTAGCACTAAACAAATCCTAAGCATGTTCTTTGTCTTGACGAGTTAGGCCTTATCAGGGCCTTTGTTGTAGTAACTCAGAATTTATGTAAAAGGCATGGTAATTGCTTCTTTTTGTAAGTTGCTTTGGACAAAAGCATCTGCCAAGTAAAGTAAAGTAATCATGCCTAGAAAGAGTCAAATATATTTTACTAAATTATATTTTATAAGGTGTGAACTTGCTTCTAAATTCTTGAAGAGTGAGATCTTGGAAACCAAGGAAGCAATTAATGGCAAATGGTTCACGTTTGTGCTAGCTTATATGGACAACTTTTGTGGTGTGTTTTCTGCTGTATCATAGCTCTCTGTAAAAGAGATATGATAAAACCCCACTTGTGAGTACTGATGTGTAGTCTTCTTCATGGCTGCATAAAACAGATTTTTATTGTTTTGTTACTTTGAAAAGGTGTATTTAGAATGGTTCTGAATTTGTTTGTGGCATGTGCAGCTAATGAAACATATAAGCTTCTCACTAAATGAGAATTCTATCTATGGTATATTTTTATTTTTTATTAAAAGAACATATTGGATTGTTCACTTGCCAGGAGACTTTGCACTAGATGTCATACTGTAGTCACGTGAGTTGCCTGCTGGGGCACATTTCTAAAATGATTACTATAGTATAGAGAAAAAAGTAGTGGTACACAGAATGAGGGATGGCGGGGAATAGTTTGGATCCTCATATTTCCAGATTTCTGTTTGTATCACTTCTCCTCTCTTGTCTCCCATTTTTTTCATTATGCTTTTGGCATCATTATTTTAGATAGGTGACCAGACAGCCACCGTAATCACTTTGTGTGCCATGATGGACTTTAATTTAATGCAAGAGACATGCCAACTGGCCATCCGGGATGTAGGTGGCCTTGAAGTCCTTATTAACTTGCTGGATACGGATGAAGTCAAATGCAAAGTAAGTAGCTGTGCCAAAGCTGAACCTGGATGGCCTGTAAGCATGAGCAGTTAGTGTGTGCTGGGCTGTGTTTTACTGTAGTTACAGAAAATTAGCGTGCTTTTAAAGACTGTATGCTGAATATATTTCGGTTCTCATAAAGCTTTGTTTATTATAACTTTTTCTCCTGTTTATTTATAGTGAATTTTAATAAATGCATTCAATTAGTTTCCTTAAAACTACTTAACTAAAACGATCATGCTGACTCTGTAATGTATCTTTGTCTTTAGATTGGATCTCTGAAAATCCTGAGAAAGATAAGTCACAATGTGCAAATCCATCGGACCATTGTTGACATGGGAGGCTTGCAAAGTATTGTGAAGATTCTAGACTCACCAGTTAAAGTTCTAAAAGCCTTAGCTGCTGAGACAATTGCCAACGTAGCTAGGTTCCGTAGAGCAAGGAGAACTGTCAGGCAGTATGCTGGTATCAAGAAACTGGTGAGTAAACAAAAAAAAAGTATTTTAGGCATATGTAACAATTCTATTCAATTTAATTAATCTTTATTTGTATAGTACCGTATTATAACAAATGTTCTTAAGGCACTTTCCATAGCAAGGTTTAGGACCTTGTAAACATACAGTATACTGAATAATGGAGAAAACCCAACAGTCCCATTTGAGCAGGCACTAGGCAACACTGGAGAGTAAAAACTAATGAAAGAAACCTCCAGCACAACTAGGTTCAGGGTGGGCGGCCATCTGCCTTGACTGGTTGGGGTTAGTGGACAGAGGAGAGAGAAAAGAACAGCAGGTAACAGGGATTAATAAGAACAACAAGGAGCAGCAGCCGAAGCAATGGTCAGGTCTGTAGGTCCAAGCACAGAATCCTATGGTACCCTAAAATCAACCTGTCCATGGAAGCCTGCTGGTCTCATAGCTTATTGGTTTGAAAGTCTGGCTGTGATGCAGAAGGTCACAGGATCTTTAGCAAGACATTCAGTAGTAGCTACTTGTAAGTTGCTTTGGATAAAAGTGTCTGCCAAGCAAACTAATGAACAACATGAACAAATTGGAATTTATTAATTAGTATCTTTTTTGTTTTTGTATATACTGTGCGTTGTGTATTTGTAGTGTCTGTTGGTGCTGATCTTTGTTTCTGGTTGTGGTTCTTTTCTTCTTTTTTTTAACTGAGAGCGGCTGTAACAAGGCAAAAAAACATCCACATGTTTTTTGAATCTTGAATCTTGAATTGAATCACTTTGGTCAGACCTTGTATTTCATTTCAAATTGGATGTTTTAATGTATGGAAGACAAATGCCAATAAACCATACCATGCCATAAACTTACCATTATCCCGATTTGTATGGACCTTTGTCCAAATATAATTAATAAAATAAAATATAATCTTCAAAATGTTAATTGAATTCAAAATGTACATTTGTATGCCTTGTATCTCTGCTCAGGTAAAACTGCTAGACTGTGGTGTTCCTAATTTAGCCAACTGGACTACAAATGAGGAGAAGGATGTAGATGTGTCCCGCTGTGGTGCTTTAGCACTGTGGAGCTGTAGTAAGAGTACCAAAAACAAGGAGGCCATCCTCAACGCTGGAGGCATCCCTCTGCTGGGATGTCTGCTCAAGTCTCCACATGAGAACATGCTTATCCCCGTGGTGGGCACCCTGCAGGAGTGTGCCTCAGAAGTAAGATTTTTGTGGCACAAGTTGTAATTCGTACAATTCTGAGAAAGTTAGAATATACAGCTACATAACTCTGAATTAGGGAAAGGTACTTTCCCCTACTTTTAGGGAATTGTCATCCAGCCTGATCCATTTATGATCATATTATTGAAAAGTATAAAATAAATATGAATGAAAGATATACCTACATTTACATATTACATTTAATATGGTAAAGAAAGTATATTTAGAAATGTATTTGTGTTTTTTATTTATATGTGTTGATATGTATCTAAAGGAGAGCTACAGGATTGCCATTCAAACAGAGGGCATGATAAAAGATTTGGTCAAAAACTTAAGCAGTGACAATGATGAGCTACAAATGCATTGTGCCAGAGCAATATTTAAGGTACCGCTTTTCCATTCACAATTCTCTGAGAGTTCTTTGTCTCCTAAAAATGTAGACTATAAAGATACTGTGATGTAGAGCTTGACCTTCTCATTTTCATTGTAGTGTGCAGAGGACAAGCACACCCGTGACCTGGTGCGCAAGTTCAAAGGTTTGCAGCCACTGGTTTTACTGCTGGGCAAGGCAGATAACAAGCAGCTTCTGGCAGCTGCAACTGGGGCCATCTGGAAGTGTTCCATCAGCATGGAGAATGTGACTAAGTATGACTACACTCAGGGTGTTACTCTTAGTACTTCTCATTAACACACAAAAAGGTTTCTTTTCCCAAAATAGAGTCTAGGCTCATGTACGTGTTAATCCTGAACAAAGGTTTCACAGCTGTGCCCTACAGTATTTTTGTTGAAGTAAATGTAGACATAGCAAGCAGCTAGTGTATACATTGTATACAAATATTATTCAAAATTTACACATTAAATATAAAAATATATAATAGCGTATAGTCATCATAACCAAATATCCTTTTCCCCTTTGGGTATCATTCAAGTATTGGCTTAAACCTTTATTAGCATTATCATGCCATCATTGCTAAGTAACTTAAACAGGGATTTCCATTCTTTCTTTACTAGCTGCGATACTCTTTCCATTTCCACATCATTGGTGCACAGTATCTCCCCTTTTGTATCTTGATAAAAACATCAGTGTTAAAAATGGTTTTGTATGGATTATAGTACACTATCTTATGTTGGTGCTGACTAATGCCACACACTAACATGCTAGTCAAAGGGTGTTAGTTGTACTGAACCAAATATAAAAATGCTGAAAGAATTAACTTTAAGATGGTGATTTTCAGACACAAACTAAGAGACCCTTTAATCGTGTATAAAAATGTGTAGTCAAACTTCACAATGTATATGTGCAATGGATATACATACATTTACAAGTGGATATGTGCAAAAATGTGAAAGAGTAGATTGTGCAAGATTAGATAGTACAGTGGTTCTCAGGAGTGTAGGGGGGGGGGGTTGCCAGAGGAGTTTAGCAAGGAGACAGTTCTAGTAAAAAGAAGGATGAAACAGGATGAAACAGGCTCCACAGCCATCCCGGTAATGTGGATGGGATCATGTGAGCCTCCTCTCTCCCTCCTGAAGTCCACAATTAGCTCCTTGGTCTTGGTGGTGTTAAAGAGCAGAATATTGTTTGTGCACCAAGTGGCCAGATGCTGGACCTCCTCTCTGTAGGCAGTCTCATCATTGTTGTTGATGAGACTGATCACTGTGATGTCGTCTGCAAACTTGATAATGGAGTTCGATCCATACATGGGTCGGCACTTGTGGGTGAAGAGGGAGTAGAGGAAGGGACTCAGCACTGCCCTGTGGTGCAATGCCAGTGCTGAGCGTGACGGTAGTAGAGCAGATGTGGCCTGACCTTACATGTTGTGGTCTGTTGGTCAGAAAATCCATAATCCAGTTGCAGATTGAGCCATGTCTAGGGCTCCAAGTTTAGTAATTAACTTAGAGGTAATGACAGTGTTAAAGGCTGAGCTGAAATCAACAAACAGCATCCTTGCATAAGTGTTTTTATTGTCCAGGTGTGTGAGTGCAGCGCTAAGGAGACTGCATCCTCTGTGCTCCTGTTGCTTCGATAAGCAAACTGGTCTGGGTCCAGAGTTGGTGGGAGAAAGTCTTTCAGATCTGCCATGACTAGCTGCTCGAAGCACTTCATAATGATGGGTGCGAGTGCTACAGGGCGATAATCATCTAGGCATGATGGGCTAGAGTGTTTCGGCACTGGCACAATGGCGGTGGATTTGAAGCATGTTGGAACAGCTGCTTGGGTAAGGGACATATTAAAAATGTCTGTGAATACTCCAGCAAGCTGCTATGCACACGCTCTAAGTACAAAGGGGGGTCGTCTGGTCCAGCTGCCTTGTGCGCGTTGATCCGGCCCAGTAGAGGTGAGTGTAATGAGTGAGTGGTTGGTTGAGGAGGAGATCCTGACAGCGGGTTGTTTGTCTCTTTCGAAGCGAGCATAAAAGTCATTAGGCTCATTCAGGAAGGAGATATTTGTGATGGGTGAGAAACAAAGAAAGTTGATCTGATTGTCCCAAGTCGGAGAGGGGGGTCACTGCATAAGCTTCGGCCATGTTGTTCCAGTGTTTTGTCTCCTCTGGTATGACAGAGAATGTTTTGGGGAAATTTAGGGAGCACTGACTTTAAGTTGGAGTGATTGATTCATAGCAAGCTTGGCATCAACATCAGGAGGAATGTAAGCAGCAGTTATAATGGTAGATGTAAACTCCCGGGGCAGATAAAACAGTCTGCATTTAACTATAAGAAGCTGAGCAGTGTCTGTGTTTGTGCACCAAGCTTTGTTGATGTAAGTCATAATAAGTAAGTAAGTCCCCCACTTCTGGTCTTACTGGAGTCATCCACCAGATGACTGCCTGGAGAATGTGGTGCTCAGCTAAAGCAAGAGCAGTTTCCAGTATATCACTGTTTAGCCATGTTTCAGTGAAAATCATGACATTGCAGTTCTGGAGTTTGTTACTGTGATTGATTCGGAGTCGAATCTCGTCCATTTTGTTCACCAATGACCGGTGTGGTGTTAGCTTTAGCTTGGCTCTTAGCCTTTAGCGCTTCCCCCGTCTTTGCTTACGGTCTCAACTTCCGCTCGGTCAGGTAGGGGCATGGGAATGAAGGAGTAGATATGTGGCCTGGTAGCTCAGTGGGTTAGGCATCAGACTGGGATGCAGAAGGTTGCAGTTTAACTACTAGTCCATCCCCCACCAGGTGTGTCCCTGAGCCAGACACACAGCACTAGCTCCTTGTAAGTTGCTTTGGATAAAAGCGTCTGCCAAGCAAAGAAAAGTAAAGTTGCCAGTGGTTTGAATGTTACATCTACCTACACCCCTGCCTTTTATACCCCCCCCCCCTTCTTTGACATAATGGTATCATCCTAGTCTGTCTTTGAATGTGATTGGCCCTTAAAAAATACAGGCCTGCATGAATTCTTAGAGCTGAGCAGAGCAACTGAAGGTTTAGCTTTCCCAACAGGAGTCACATCTTCCAGCTCCCTCATACCTATTTTATTTAAAAATTATGTGTTATGTCTCTCTTTGTCTTGTGTTAGATATTTCATTTTCAATGTCTGGCTAGTAAGATCCCGAATCTTTAATCTTTTTCTGTAGGGCTCTTCAGTGGAATAGTTCTGTTTTTAGCTCCTGAATTAGCATTATCCATGACAAATAACTGCTCCTCTGACTGACCATAAACAAAACACAAGCACAGTTTATGAAGCAAATTTCCTGGTCTGGAGCTGAGATGCCAATCTTGTGGGCAGGTTTTCCAAAGCAGCCTGGAACAGTTTAAAAGCAAAATGCAAGGTGGTCAGGTCCCAAAACATCAAGAAAAGGCAGCATTTAACCCTTTTCACTTAGCCAGATACATAACTACTGTATGCCTTTATGTAATATAATGACTGTTCATTTATCAAAAGTAATCCCTGTGGTTATAAAAATACAGTTCTACTGTAGTCAGTATTGTACTTCAGTGAAGGAGAAACCATTATTTTTCCATAGGGTAAATTTCACTGAAGTTAAGTTTGGCAACTCCTCTGTTCATTAACATTGTTTTCACTTACAAGAATAGGCTTTGTGTCAGTGGACCCTGACCAAAACCAAATGACCCTGGCCATCTACAATAGTTTATGGACCATGATGCCAGTAACCGTAACTGTGAATAAAAGCAGTTGTAGAACTTAACTGTACATCAGTGGTTTGTTGAGGATTTTTGCAACCACAGTATATCCCTTTTAAATGTTTACTGTATTTTTCCATTGTACAGAATTGGCAAACAATCAGCAGCAAAAGATGGAGAGAGAGTTTGTATGCCACAGTAAAGCTTTCATTATTTACAGTATGTACAAGGTACAACAGTCTTTGCAAATCCATCCATCAGTCTTTCACTTGGCTTAGAAGTATGTCTGTGACATGTACATTATGCCTGTCACTCTCATAATGCATTGATTAATTGTCTCTGGTGCCAGAATTTAATTGTTCTACATTGATTACTTCACTTTAGCAATTTGCTCAAAGAACAAACATTTCTGAGATACTAGCACATAGCACACTGAAGCACCAACACCATTAGTCAGATTATGTCTACATCAACACTGCAGATTCCCAACATATAAATAAACCCACTTACACTTTTAATCACACCCTCGATCTTGTTCTGACTTATTGAGTAGAAATTAATAACTTAACAGTTTTTCCTCAAAACCCTTTATTATCTTATCATTATTTAATAATGTTGGAGTTTAACCCTTAGACCAAGATGGTCTATATCAATTGGAAAAAAATTCCACTATAGTAGACATTTGTCTGAAAATGGTATCACCAAATTTAAGGAAATGATCCCGTTATCTTTTAATCCTGTGACATGTATCAATGCAGAGGGCAGTAATTTCAACTTTGACAGGTTGATTATCAAGTTGATATTGCTGCAGCTTCATTAAATATGATGCTCGATGCTGTTGCCCCTCTAAAAAAGAAAGTTGTTAATCAGAAGAAGTTAGCTCCGTGGTATAACTCACAAATCCGTTGCTTAAAGATGACAACACAAAGGTAGGTAAGGAGGTGACGCTCCACAAATTCATACAAATATCGCTTAGCCTGGAAAGATAGTTTATTAACGTATAAAAAAGCCCTCTGTAAAGCTAGAACTACATATTATTCCCCACTAATTAAGGCAAATAAGAACAACCCCCGGTTTCTTTTCAGCACTGTAGCTAGGCTGACAAAAAGTCATAGCTCTGCTGAACCGAGTATTCCTTTACATCTCAGCAGTAATGACTTCATGAACTTCTTTACAAATAAAATATCAAAATATCATAAATATCAGAGGTTGATTGATCAGAACCCCCCTGCAACTGGCATGGACAGTTGCTTTTGTCCAGCAGCTCTAGATGCGTCTGCCACACCTCAGTCTTATTTACACTCCATCCTTCCTTTAAATCATGCAGTTAATCTCAATAAACAATTCATCTAAATCAACTACCTGTCTTTCAGACCACATCCCGACTGGACTACTCAAAGAGGTTTTACCTCTAATCAGCTCGTTCATATTAAATCAGATAAACATTTCTATATTAACAGGCTATGTACCACAGGCCTTTAATCCAGGGGTTTCAGCAAATTATTGACCAATATCCTATTTGCCCTTTTTTGCTAAGATCACTGAAAAAGTTGTGGCAAAGCAATTATGTGACCACTTGCGCAGGAACAATTTGTATGAAGATTTTCAGTCAAGATTTAGAGTAAACCAAAGTACAGAAACAGCACTGCTAAAAGTCACTAATGATCTTCTCTTAGCCTCAGACAATGGACTTGTCTCTATACTTGTCTTGTTAAACCTTAGTGCGGCTTTCGACACTATTGACCACAAGATTTTATTACACAGACTGGAACATGTCATTGGGAATAAAAAACAGAACTAAGCTGGTTTGAATCATATCTGACAGATGTCAGATAGATCCCTATCTGTTTATGTTAATGATAAATCCTTAATGCATACAAAAACTTTTTATGGGGTCCCACAGGGTTCTGTGCTTGGACCAATTCTCTTTACCATATACATCTCCACTGGGCAACATTATAAGAAAACACTCAATAAACTTCCATTGCTATGGGGATGACAAACAGCTATATTTATCTATGAAACCTAATGAAACAAATCAAATAGTAAAACTTTAAGCATGTTTAAAAGACATAGAGGCCTGGATGTCCTGTAACTTTCTACTCCTTAACTCAGACAAGACTGAAGTTATTCTATTTGGTCTCCAAGGCCTGAGAGACAAGCTATCCAATCAAATTGCCACTTTAGCTGATATTGCACTGGCTTTCGAACACTACTGTGAGGAATCTTGGTGTTATTTTTGATCAAGATATCTCTTTTAACCATTATATAAAAGAAATCTCCAGAAGGGCCTTCCTCCACCTCAGGAATATTTCTAAGATTAGGAGCATCTTGTCTCAGAGTAATGCTGAGAAACTAGTCCATGCTTTTGTTTAAAATCCTTCTCCTTACATATTAGGCGTTAAACGATCAGGCCCAATCCTATCTTAAAGAGCTTATAGAACCTTATTATCCCAACAGAGCACTTCGCTCTCAGAGTGCTGGTCTACTTATGGTTGCTAGAGTCTCTAAATGTAGAATTGGAGGCAGAGCCTTTAGTTACCAAGCTCCTCTCCTGTGGAACCAACTTCCAGTTAAAGTTTGGGAGGCAGACACCCTTTAAGATTAAACTGAAAACTTTCCTTTTTGATAAAGCTTATAGTTAGATCAGGTGACTGAACCATCTCTTAGTTAAGCTGCTATAGATTTAGTCTGCTGAGGGACCTTCTTGACACTCTGAGCTCCTCTCCTCCTTCTCGCCCCCCCCCCCTCTCTCATCATGATATCATTAGATGTTGTTAACATTGTGTCTCCTCTCTCCTCTAGTTGTGCTTCGTCCTTCTGTCTCTCTTTCTCTCTGTACCTTTCTGCAGTTGTCCCTGACCTTTAATTATAACACGTAAAGCCAGTAGCATGGCTATGTACTCTTAATGTTGTTTCTTGTTAACTAATGTTACTTTAAGTTAATGTAATGAAAGAAAAACGATGATATCATGTGTCCTTCTGTTGCTCACCTTCTCTTGCTTCTCTTCTTACCCTCGGAAGGTTTCAGGAGTACAAAGCCCTGGAGATCCTGGTGGGTTTGTTGACTGATCAGCCTGAAGAAGTTCTCATTAATGTAGTGGGCGCCCTGGGAGAATTTGCCCAGATACCGGCTAATAAGACCATCATCCGCAAGTGTAGAGGCATCAAGCCGCTAGTTAACCTGCTTACTGGAACAAACCAGGCATGTTAAATGTTGTAATGTGGCATAAAGTGTAATTTCATGTTTATAACGTGTTTTTATATTGACCTATGCATGTCCTTTCATGTGTGTCATTGTCAGGCACTGCTAGTAAATGTGACAAAGGCAGTGGGTGCCTGCTCCACAGATAAGGATAACATGGTGTAAGTCATTTTTTCTCCTATGGCAATTTACAAAAGGCAAATTTTGATTTGAGGTGTCTTCAAATTTTAATATTAACTTAGGGTCAAACGCATTCTTGACAATATATTGTCATACTTTGCAGGAAATACCCAATCCAGGTTCTAAACACTGTATTGTTAACATTTTAAATGGGCTTAAAGAAATCCATTTTCCTTTTGACCTCAATTACTTACATATATTAAAGGCTTTGTTCATTGTACCTGCTGTGTTAAATGATGTTGTGATTTAATTTCCAGTGTTTTACTATATGTTTGTGGTCACCTGGTCAGGAAAAAATATTTAGAAAAACTATCCTGTCTACATGACTACATGACTGGAAAAAAGTAAACCACAGTGTAAAGCATCATAGAAGCCGCATTAGTTTGGAGACAAAAAACTGTTACAATAAAAATTATAAATTAAAAACAAATCGAGATGTGTATATTTAGGCCAAGACTTCACACTTAGCCATAAAGTTCTTACTTTATTGGCAGTTTTTTAAATGGAGCAGGGGGCATCTCTGATTAGTGTTCACTTGTTGTCCATCACAGATATATTGTGATTAGGGAGTCTTTAAGTAATTATGACAGTATTCATTGTCAGCATGGTGGGGTAAGCACACATGCGAAACATGATATTTATAATCGACAATGGGGGCTCTGTGTTGTAATTCTTTGAATTCTCAGACCCTGACTGCAGTTTTGACTACAGTCATGTATACGATATAAAATGCAGCTGAGGCTTAAGTAAACTTCACCTCATAAAATATAGAGCAACCTGTCTCTGATTCTGTTTGGTTTGGAAAGATGCCCTACCAACATAAAGTGTAAGTTTGTCTCAGTTCCTATTTAAAAATCGAATGTATGAAACACTACACAGATGTGCTGTATGCGAATGTCCCTCTAGCCCTAGCATCACAGTTTTTTGCACTGAGAAAAACTATTTCAGTAGACTTGGGTGCAGACTGGTTCAGCTAGCCGTCTGAAAGACAAACATGATTATTGCACTTACAAACCTTTCAAGCATTAAAATGAGGAACCTTTGTATATTTTTATATTCTACTCTACAGAATCATTGATCAGCTTGATGGAGTTCGCCTTGTGTGGTCCTTATTGAAAAACCCCAGCACAGTTGTTCAATCCAGTGCTGCATGGGCCCTTTGTCCATGCATTGAGAATGCAAAGGTACAGTACAGTAAATATGCTTTTACTTTGTCCAAGACATAACATACATTTTTCTTTTTTCTCTGTCCTGTGTTGTTTGGGTAAAACACACTAAAGGCATGTACAGGTCCTTCTCAAAGAATTAGCATATTGTGATAAAGTTCATTATTTTCTGTAATGTACTGATAAACATTAGA
>JAUMHF010000012.1:24822381-24849132 GCA_032359275.1 Microctenopoma steveboyesi
TTGATAGCTGAAGGCTCTGCCTCCCATTCTACATTTAGAAACTCTAGGAACCATAAGTAGACCAGCACTCTGAGAGCAAAGTGCTCTGCTGGGATAATAAGTTTCTATATCAATGCTATGAAACTTTGTAATACTCAGTTTTAGCAACACAACTTCCAAACAACCAAAAATCATATAAATATTGACTAAACCTGTATTAGGGAAGAAAAAACATGCATAAAGCTCAATTATATACCCCTAAATTCTTCATCTTATTAACAGATCATTATTATTATTCGACTGATCAGCACTGCTGTCTGCTTTAAAAAATATCCATTTCAAAGTAGTTGCTAAACAGGGTGTTTTCAAACTCTGCGCGAAATTCTGGGTAAGAACCATAAGTTGATGGTACTTCCAGTGTAGCGCCACAGGTGTGAGCAACAGGCCTTCTTTTGAGTCCAGTTTCAGCATTAAAGCTGACCAAAATCTTGTCATATAACAGAAGAACCAGTGCAAAAACATAGTAACATGCTTGTTAAACTCTCCATTTAACAAGCACTTTCTCAGTTAGCTAGCGAAACACAACATTAACGAAGAAAATACGTCAAAAATGACACCTTGGTGAGAGCGCTCAGTCGCTCACATTTTTTCATGTACAAATCTATGAAGAGAAGATTCTAGATGTTATTTATTAACTATGAACTTATTTATCACCCTATTTATATGACCTTACTGTATTGTCCTTAACAAAATGGCATCACAGTCTGTCTTGCTCTTGTTCTTGTAATGCATTTTGGCTTTCTTTTTTTTCGTCTCATATCCTGGCTCAAACTGTCTCACTCTCCTACTGTTTGTCTTGCTCTCGTTCTTGTACTGCATTTCACCTCTTTTTTTTGTTTTTTTTTACTCTCGTTACCTGGCGCTAACTGTCTGTCTCGCTCTTGCACTTCCTCTCGCCTCTGGTGATGTTTAAACTGGACCGCCCCACTGAATAAACCGCAGGATCCAAAGTAAGTGAAAAAAGTAGTAGCTCATGGTCCGGAAATTACGGTAATTTAGAAATTATGCCATTAAAATGTCTGCATTAACTGAGTCAATTCCATGGATGCAGGCTATTATAAAAGCCTTTGAAAGTTTAGCTGGCTTGACACCATGATCTAGTAAGTCTTTCACCCAAATACGTTCAACAGCTTGCCATTCAGCCTCACAGAAATCTGGCCACAGCCTCTGAATCTGCTCTGTTTCACCTTCACACTGTTCAAGCAACTGCTGTGTAAACCTCCCTAGACAATTCAGCATCATCAGTAGCTTTTTCATTTAAAAATTCAATTTTTAGAGGCATATATGCTGGTGTCCATAAATATTTTCAAAAGATTTTCAACAATCTTTACCCTTCGGACTGATGCATGCCATGGTCTCTCTTGATTCTGTAAATTATCAGCTGAGACAGATGGGGAGAGTTGGCTGCTTGAATTCAAAGGCAAGTCTTGTGTTCCACTGGCCTCAAATAACCCCCAAAAACCCATTAAAAACAATCACTATATTAAAATTACTTTTGCGTTCCTGACAACATTCCTTCAGAGCTTCACAGTGTATTAAGTAACTATATTTACAGGATCATAATTGGTATATCAGACAGCTGACATGTAAAATTCCCCCTCATGACTCCGTATTTGAATTAGGTAATTAAGTAATTATAATAAAAAATAACGGTCATTTAAATCAGCGGTCCCCAACATTTCTTGCCCCACGGACTGGTTTAATGTCAGACAATATTTTCACGGACCGGCCTTAAAGGTGTGGGGGATAAATACAAAATAAAATGATATGACCTGCATGAAAACTGTGGTATTTTCTAAACATAATAATAAGTACGAAATATTACATGAGCAACGTCCTCTCTGCCCGCAACGCTTTCTGGTCGCTATGGTAACGTTTAAACATGCCTTCAAAATAAGATACACCGCAAATACAAAGTATTCACCACAATGCTGAACCAGTGGGAGCACTGAGCTTGTTTTTCTTTAACCAGAGTGATGGTGCTGGCAGAAAGAGGCACCTGTGCAATCTTTTTAATTGCAACCTCTCCTAGAAGTTCACGGCAGATGTCTTTAGTGGCGGGCAGAATAAATTGATAAATCCGTATTTTAAGTAGGACTCCTGATACTATTAAATGTAGCTTTCTTTTTCTTGGAAGTTAAAGGTTAAAGTTAAAGTTTAGCGGTAACCTATCACGTGACCGAGAAGCGCGCCTTGGCATGCGTCAAGAGTGACATAGACGGATGTAATAGAGAATCTGGCAATTTTTCAAAATAAAACATCTTTCAGATTCCGAAATAAATAAAACGGAAGTAATGTAAGTTATTTATTCTTTGTGCACCCCGGTACCAAATGACCCACGGACTGGTACCGGTCCGTGGCCCGGGGGTTGGGGACCGCTGATTTAATTTGACACAGCTTAGTTTATAAAACAACAAAAAAGAAAAAAGAAATCTTCATAAGAGCTGCATGTAGAATTGATCGATATGTGTTCCCCTGCTTTGCATCTGCTATCAATATGAATGGGTGGAGTAATGTTCACCGCAACGCCATTAGCAGTAAGCATGATCAGAAACATAAAGTGATTACAAAAGTCTTTTGTATGTTTATTCTGTGTGATTTTTTAGCTTATATTTCCTGATTCTTTTTTCGAACACAGAGTTGTTTTTACCTGCTTACGTTTCAGCTAACGCATGGGACCGTCCCATGCGTGATAAATGCTACAGTGTTAGCCAAAACATAAGCAGGTAAAAACAACTCGGTTTACTGTGTTAAAAAAAGAATCAGGAAATATAAAATAAAGTGTTTTAAACTATCAATATCAAGGAAGAGGGACACGCGTTAGACGGAGTATTTCTTCTTTACTGTTGTCTAGTGCCTGCTCAAGTGGGACTGTTGGGTTTTCTACATTATAATTGTCACAAGTTAGCCAATTTGCTTTAATACAAGACATATACAATACATATGTGATTTATAACATAAGGGCTCAACACACTGGCATCACATGTGATCATCCACCAGCATAATGATTTGAAAATATGCAATAGAGAGAATAAGGATGCCCCTTTCGTCAAAGTGATTGACAGCTGTCAAAAATACCGGAAGTCCCGCCCCTAGAAACCGGAAATCCCTCCCTATAGGATGTTGCCCATATATGGTTATCATAGGCACATGTCATCCCCCTGCGTGTGTCCCCCAGGGGAGGGGGGATACGTCACAGCAGATTAGTTTGTTTTTCAAAATAAAAAAAAAGTGAAATAAGAGGGGTTAGGAAACACCTCCACATAGGTGGAGCTAATTTAGAAAAATATAAGGCGGGTAAAAGTTTAGAGAATTAGAAACAGAAACATGGCTCCTGAAAACCGTTGTTACGATGTTACAAAGATTATTGGCATGCCGCCAGCGCATCACCTCAGGGTTCAATGGAGTGTAGAGGACGCTGTGTGGGGCTACAATTTCAGCTTTGAAAATGGCGTGATACGTATCTTCAGACAACCTGCACCGTATGGATACGTACAGCAGATTTACTACGACCGCAAGGACTGGCTGATGTTTTTGGCTGTTATGACAGAGTTAAAAAACATTAACGGTGAACCTGTACAGCGGCAGGAGAGGATTGAAGGAGAGGAGGCTGAACATTTCATTTCCATGTGGCTCAGTGGTGAGACGGACCGTGTGATTTACAGTGTTTGTGTTAACATGGAGGAATAAACATTGGAGGTGTCGTCTCTCAGGGAAAGCGACGAGGAATTTCACCGTTTGACAATTCCGTTGAGCTCTTGGATGGTTCTGGAGAGAGAAAAGATAGACGTCATTGATGGTGTGTTTGAACTGAGCGAGTATTGGCGGTGTCTCCCGCAATGTATACGTGATGTGTACGAGCCCGCCCCTTTAATGTAATCCCTCCCTCTCGGCTCCTTTTAAAAGACTGCTTTTTCGGGTTTAGTTTCCAATCAACACCTGTTAAACGCTTAAAAACATTATGGACATGAGAGATTTTTACGTCATGTTGCCGGCCAACTCGAGCCAGGGTCTTTTCCCAAATAATTCAAATTCAGATTTTACAGTTTGTTTAGCCCAAACATTGTAACTGGAAGGTGCATGGGAGGTCGGGATCAGCGAAATAATTTACCCTCACACATGGTACAATGTTAACCCCGCGGATGCCTATTTTGAGGTGAAAACAACAGAGGCTATAATACAAACTCAGGGGGCACATTTGAGCCCTCAACCCACTACACATGTGGTCTCTTATGCGTCTACAATGAAATTCTCCCCAGGAGCGTATTCTTCCGTGGCGCAGCTTTTGACTGAGTTAAACCATCATTTTAAACTGCTTGATAAGGATGTTACTTTTAATTTTGACAATGTGTTAAAAAAGGTGACACTCACGGGTGACCCCATGTATTCTGTAAGGTTTAATGCATCGGTAGCGCACATTTTAGGCTTGGAGCCGCAAACATGGATCGGTTGAATACCAAAAAACTTGCTTCCCACTGCGCTGATATCAAGGCGGGGTTTTATGCACTCTTTGTTTACACGGACATAGTTCTGCACCAAATTGTCGGAGACGCCTATGCGCCCTTGTTAAGAATGGTTGATATAGCCGGTTCATTTGGCGAGGTCGTCACATGCTCTTATGACAAGGTGCACTACGTGCCTGTTTCAAGAAATCACATAGAAGCCATTCGGATAGAAATTAAGTCAGATCAGAATCAGAATATAAACTTTAAATACGGTAAAGTGGTAGTCAAGCTTCACTTTCGACAGTGTAGAACGTTTAGCCTCTAATAAATCATGGTTATGGCACGGTTGTCACATCAAGACCCAAATCGGTATGTAAATTACTACTTAAATCAAGTCGGTCACGGACTTCCGGGGTTTTCAGGCGCACCTGTTATGTATGGGCAGGGACTGGGTTCTATGTTTTCAAAACTGTTTAAATTTGTGGTTCCCTTTGTACGTAAGGGATTCGAAATTGCAAAACCGCATCTCAAATCAGCTGCCAAAAACATTGCATCAGATGTGATTACAACCGCATTCACCAGGAAAAACAGACCCGCCCAAGAAGGTTCTGGTTTGACCGGTCTTTCACACCTCCCCCTTAAGCGACCGCCCGGTGAAAGGATTCAGTCTAAAAACCCTAAAAAGTGTAGGTCCAAAGCCAAGACGTTGTCAGTACAAAAACGCAAGCATCAAAGACGCAAGGCTGCACAAAACGATATATTTTGAAAAAAGAAGACTATGGCCCTCATGCTCAAAACTGTTAATACGGTCACAAGAAACGGGGTGTGTACCCCCTCCCCATTAACAAATGTTTCAAAATCGTAAAACACATATTTGTCATTATGTTCTTTTTCAAGGGGGACGGGCTGAATGTAGCAGCGGTGCGGCTCTGTAGAATCAGGATCGTGGACCTGGGATACTGGCTGTTTACAGATACCGCACTTTTGTACAGGACAGCGGTGACAATACATAGTTACCCAGTGTACAACACACAGTGAAATTTAGACAAATTATGGGCATAGCAGCCTCTATAGTGTGTATTGTACGTGTTAGAAGGTAGCGTTAAGCTAATGTTTCTTGGTTTAGTAAACAAGAAATTCGCATAAGCTGACATAAAGCTAATGAAAAGTTTAAGATAATGTTAACGACAATAGCTATGTGGTTACTGAACTGTTAAACTGAGACTTCTTGTTAGACATTAACATTTGGTTTAAAATATATACAAGCACTTCAGATAATTAAAGTAATTTAAATGAAATGACACAAGGCCCACCTTGTCTTTTTGCATGTTCATGTCGTCCTGTTCTGGGACGTCTCTCGACCACAGGAAATCTAACAAATACTTCTCCATGACTGTCGGTGTATCAGAACTGAAGCGCTCTATTTGTCATTACTGTCTTCTCTTCCGTGTGGCGAGCAATGTTTTTGCTGCCCTCAGTGCAGTTTTGAACAGCTAGTTAAGCTATTCTGCTGAAGCAACACACAGAGAGAGTAACACAACTTGTGTCCCAGCCTTGTCATTTTTATGGTAACCAAGAAAGTTTTTTCGCAATAGTTTTTTATTTTGTTTGTTTCACCCGTAATTTTTTTTTCTATGGCAGTGGAGGTGTTTTTATTTTCTGTGTGTTCCCATCGCCTTCTATCTCTTTATCTCTTTTTTTTCAGGTCTCCAACTGGTTTGCCAATGCCAGAAGACGACTGAAGAACACGGTGAGGCAGCCAGATTTGAGCTGGGCTCTCAGGATCAAGCTGTACAACAAATATGTTCAGGGCAATGCAGAAAGGCTCAGTGTCAGCAGTGATGACAGCTGCTCCGAAGGTACAGCACAACAAACATGTAGTAAACAGTAAACATGTAGTTTACATGCGCTTTAGCAATTAGAAAATGTCAATTGCCCATCTTTACTATACAGATATTTAGAGATATCCAAATATGTTCAAATTATTTTCTTGCACTTTCCCCTTAGTTAGTCAGAGTTTTGTCTGTGACCCTTCTGGTGCTTCAAGTTACCTTTTTTTTAACCTATTTTCTTTTACTAAAACTTATTCTTATTGGAATCAAAAGGCACAGTAATATTGTCTATATACCCGTCACATCATAAAGTTGACTGGAAATAAATGTGTGTATTAAAGCATGGTATATTATCTCTAAATATTAGAGAAATTACAGCATTTTCTCAGAGATCCATCATAAATTGAATTCTCTATGCAGAGAATGGCTGGGAATATGTCCACACACCAACATTTAAACCTAGCATTAGGACAGTCCGTATGTGTCCCAAAACAGGTTGATGCCATGCAGAGCCATGTTCTGGACAGATATAAATGGAGAGAGTGTTAACAGAGTGACTCAGAGGTCAGTGGGCTGCAACACGTTGTCATTAAGACACCCTGCTGAGCAGCCTCTGCTTCTTAGCCTGCAATTGGAACTGAGTAGTTCTCTGTCAGTGTGTATTTACAGCGAACACAAGCATCAAAGGAGCAACTGTCTTTCTCTGCCAAGTGACAGCACAGACTACATGGTCAGGAAACATCAGAAAAATAAATAAAACCTATGTACTCACAAAGTGAAAGTATGGCCAGAAAGGAAGAACTCTGTGGTGTCAGTGATCTCTAATTATATTTCTGAGGGGTAGAGGCAGAGCGTGTGGCTGAGGAAGGAATGTGTGCATGATGTTTGCATTGTGTCCGCCACAGGCCATCGTACCACCAGATTCTCTGTATATCTCTCTGACTCCTCTCCCTGTCACATTATGGTTACGAAGCTTTCCACAGCCTGCTCCCACTTCTGAACTGACACTAAAAGGCCTTCTATTATGTTTTTAAACCTATTCTTTTGTTCTAGAGGCTATTTATGGTAACAGACATGACCCCACTGACCCAATGTACATTCCTCTTACTGTCCAAAAATGGTTGAGATTGTTTTGTAGCTACAGTACCAATTGCTGTTTTGTGCAAAGTATCAGGAGACATGCTGTCATAAACTGTGATAAAGGACAGATTTCATTTAAAGGTGGCAGATGAAGATGTTAGGGCATTATAATGACAGGCCAGTGTTATTATCGCTCATGATCTATCAGAGGTAATGTTAAAGTGCTTGAAAAGTTCTACCCTAGACAGTGCAAGGGAGGGAGTGTAAGTAACCTACCTCCATGTGTTTCTGATATGTGGGAGCCATAATTTTAATATGTCCCAGACTGATTCAAATATCCAACTTGCCCAAATTACAAAATTAAAGTCTTGGCAGGGACAGTATGTAGAGTGAATTTCTCCCCGATTTCCATCCTGCCAGAGAATATCTGTTTTTTTTTTCTATATGGTGTTTTACTTTCCCCTGTTTCTTTCATCAGGTAGGGACCCATGCTTTAATTCTCTCTCTCTCTAGCTAAGGATATTCTGCAGGGGAATAAAGGCACAATGTGCTTTTGATGGAGAGGAAATATACCATCCGCTATGGCTTGGTAATGTGTCTCTGCTGGATTGTAGGCATCTTGAGGTGAAGCCAATAGGAGAACAGGAGGGCCAGGTTGAAATCTCCCTGCTGTGGTATTTGGTTTTGAGAGTGTGGATCAGTAGGGATGAACATGCAATACTCAGAAGTTGTAAACTATGAAGAGAAGAATTCTCTTCTGTGTGTAAATTGTACTGCATACAGGTTCTGTGTTACAAACACTGTAATCTTCATTTTGATAAATTTAAACTATACACGTCATCATGACCATAACACATTCAAGAATTGAACTGAATGTACAATCAGTGGGCATTTTATAATGTGAATGGAGTTTGTGCTGGTGAGATGCTGTATAAAGTACAGTGGTGACTGTTCCTATCTGTTATATCTGAATGAGTTGAGTCAAAAATGTTCTTAATAACAAAAGTCATAACATCCTGACAGGATAGGATAGTAACGTGTTTTGGATAAAAAAAAAAAGCTGGTTTGAATTGCCTGTCTCTCAGGGAGATCCCAATTTGTTAATGATAAATCCTCAACGCATACAAAAGTTAATTATGGGATCCCACAGGCTTCTGTGCTTGGACCAATTCTCTTTACATGTATATACATGTCTCCACTGGGCAATATTATAAGAAAACAATCAATAAGCTTCCATTGCTATGTGGATAACACCCAGCTATATTTATTTATGAAACCTAAAGAAACAAACTTTCTACTCTTTAATTCAGACAAGGCCTGAGAGACAAGCTATCCGATCAAATTGCCACCTTAGCCTCTAGAATAGAGTTTAAAATTCTTCTCCTTACATATAAGGCACTAAATGATAAGGCCCCAACATATTTTAAAGACGTGATAGAACCTTGTTATTCTTTGATTCTTGATTAAACACCATAGTCAGTTTTGAATATTACCTGCTGACATGTTTCGGCTATCTACTGTAGCCTTCATCGGAGCGCTCCAAAAAGAGTCTCATGTGGAACCAGCTTCTAAATAAAGTTTGGGAGGCAGACACCCTCTCTACCTTTAAGATTAGACTTAAAACTTTCCTTTTTGATAAAGCTTATAGTTAGAGATGGATCAGGTGACTCTGAACCTTCTCTTAGTAAAGCTGCAATAGATTTAGTCTGCTGGGGGATCTTCCTGACATTCTGAGCTCCTCTCCTCCTTTTCTCTCTCTTTCTCTCTCTCTCTTACCATGACATCATTAGATGTTGTTAACAGATGTTGTCTCCTCTCTCACCTAGTTGTGCTTCGTCCTTCTGTCTCTCTTTCTCTCTGTACCTCTCTGCAGGTGTCCTTGACCTTGTAGTTGTGTGGTTTTACCTTGTGGTCGCTGGTCCTGCCAACCTGCCCAGTGCTTTGTCTGCTGCTCCTTGTTGTTGTTATTATCTCTGTTACCTACTGTTCTTTTCTCTCTACTCTGTCCATTAACCCCAACCGCTCGAGGCAGATGGCCGTTTACCCTAAGCCTGGTTCTGCTGGAGGTTTCTTCCTCTCAAAGGGAGTTTTTCCTCTTCACTGTTGCCTAGTGCTTGCTCAAATGGCATTGTTGGGTTTTCTGCATTATTTTGCTTATATATATGCTTATTTTTTTGCAACCCCCTAAACCTTGTTATGTAAGTGCCCTGAAATGACTTTCGTTATGATTATATCGATATGATATAAATTGAATTGGTAGCATTTAAAGTGTAGAAAGAGCGTATAATCCAAAGTGGTTATAGGGTAAATTTCAGACAGTCCCACCAATCATTAACACATGCTTTTTTTGTTGTTTTTTTTTAATCAGAAGCTTGTTTTCAACCAGTTTTGTTCCTGGCACAGATGGAGACAATCCTCAGATGACACAGAGTGGTCAGGAGCAGCTTAACAAGCCCATGTACCAGAGTGTCATCAAGAAGGAGGGATCCTCTATGGTTCGTATGACCATGGGTATGGGTGCAGGACTGCATTCAGCCGCTGAAGCTTCCCTGGCAGAGGACTATGTGTCCCCTCCGAAGTACAAGAGCAGCCTGTTACACCGCTATCTGAATGACTCTCTGCGACATGTTATGGTGGCCAATGCGGTCATGGATGCTCGCAAGAGGAACCACTCTGGCTCCTTCAGCTCCAATGAATATGATGACGAGCTGCTCTCACCATCCTCTTCTGAGGCTGAGGGGAACTTTGTTTACCGGGCTGGTAAGGAGCCACATTTTTTCCTGTAAAGAGTGGTTATGTGTCTCACACACACGACATCCTTCACTTTAGATGTTTTTTTCATCCTTACATCTGCAGATTTTATTTGAATTCCTGCAGCTGACCCAACTATTTGCCTGTTTCCCCCTAACTCTATTACACTGCTACTGCTTATTATACACTTCCACTCCACACCTCCATAATAAATACTGAAATAAAGACATGACATTACTTCTTTAACTCTATTGGTGCACTGGAGATAGTGTTTTGTCACTCACATTGTAAAAATGTTTGTACCCAATCTCCAGGTAAAGAAGGAATTCTCCCAGTCAGCTTCTCTGACCAAAAAACAGGCCATACACAACATGGCCACGTGGAACATGCTCACTTTAAAACTACTGTTTGGCATGTCCTTAATCCTGCCACAAAGTCTGCAGAAAACAGGGAAAAAGAAAATGGGTTTTGTTTCTGTGTTGGCAGACAGCTTGCGTATGTGATACAGGTGTAGGAGTGACAGAGGAGGGAGGCTTTGTGTGGAGAAGCGCAGGTTTTACTGTGTTCCATTCACGGACATATGTGTTTCATAATGTCACATAATGTGTGTGTGTGCAGGGCATGAAATGCATTAACAACTGCAAAGGTTACAGTCCTCCTGACTGAAAAACCGAAAACCCTGTGACCAGGGCAAACATCAGGCTTTTTCACAGCAAGCACCTGCTGAGACTCACACATGGTGCAGGAACGGAGGAGATGGATAGACCAAGTGAGACTTATAACTCTCTTTCTACCAGACTTTAATAAGAGTAATCCCTAAAAAGGATTAATTCACCAGGCTGGTCTGCTGTTTTTAATAGAGAGTAACAATTTTATCTGTAATGCTAATATCATTTTTTGGCACCGACATCTCACTCTCGGATTTCTTGGGATCTGGCAACTACATGCGAGAGTAGCCTTGAATCTACGCATGGAATGTTCTCTGAGGCGGTGTCGACTCGCGGGATTGAACAGGCCCTTGGATCTGATTGGTCGGTCAAAAAAACAAATGAAATGAGAAACGTCAAGAAAAATTAATTTTAATTCCACATCTGATCTTGCTGATGCAAACAAAGAAAAGGAGGCAGAGAGACTCATCCGAGGAGAGATACAGAGAGAGAGAGAGAGAGAGAGAGAGAGTGAGAGAACAACTAGGGGAGAGAGAAGACATAAAGACATAATTTCATTTTTTTACATATAGTTTTATTGTGTTTTCATAATAGGATAAAAATGTTTCCCAGCTTACAAGATTTCACGTGAATCTCTACTTGTATCAGGTGTACAAAGAAAGAAAGAATAAATCAGATTTAAGCTTCCTGAATGTTCCACTACCTTCTTTTTTACAATGACAAAATGTCTGACATTTTCAGACAGTAGAGAGGAACAGAATTTGAACTTGATAGAAAGCACAAACGGTGTCTCTTGGCACGCTCTTTTGCTGAATTCCTGCCTGTGACACACTGATTGGTCAAAGCAAAGTGGCATGCCTGGCAGCCATCATACCATTGGCTAAATATCAGGTAATGGTCGAGTTAGCTCTCAGTGTTATCTGGACTAGAAAGGGCAGTCAGACGTGGCATGAGCTGGAGAGTGTAGATTTACCCTAGTGGAAAACTAAACTCCTGTTGGCTTGAAAAAACACACACACACGCATTTGTATCCAGTATAAACACGCAAAGGCACACATACCTACAGGGTAAAGCCTGTGGGGAACTTCATTGAACACAAGGAGCAGTAGAATTCCATTACACATGCCAGGGGTTTTATGCCAAATTAACCTTTAATGGGATATTAAATGGCAGGCTGAAAGTTTTTCTTCTCGCTTCATACCAGATTTTGCCCTATTTGATATCAAATAGATCATTATTTGGCAAATAGGTCTCAGGGTTTCTGTGGAGAGAGAATAGAAGATCTTGGTCAGACATTTTACACGCTGACAGTGGTTTTATCCGCTTCTCTCCTTTATGGTCTCTCGTTACAGATGAATACAGTAGACTAGTGGTAAATGTAGTGCTTGCCAGTGCTCTGATTGATGTGGAAAAATGCAGATTACTGAAAGCAAGTGTGGCCACCGGCAATCCTTTGATGTTCATGTACCTTTTTAAAAGCATACATATTTAAGTAAACACGTTTCACTCCTCAGAATTTAGATCCATGGATGTTCTGTCAGCCTAATGCTATTGTTGACAGGCTTAAAGTCTCATTTTCCCTGCTTCTGTTGAAAATCTTCTGTTGTTTAAAAAGTCATATTTACCTCCAGTTTAGAGTGTTAAAAACAGATGGGAATTCCTCAATTTTCCTAGGAATTCTGTGATGGTGCAAGATGTAAATTTAGGGGACCATCAAAGTTTTTACATCTCAGAGGGGGACCATGAGTGGAATGTGTGTACTAAATTTCATGGCAGTGCATAATGGTAATATCTGAGACATTTCAAAACAACATTGTTGCTCCGGACTGAGACAGGCAACACCACAATTATCTCTAAATCAATTTCAGATCTTTCTGGAACAGTTAATACAGGACTGACCCATAATTAAATCAGCTTTATTTGGGAGCTGCTGCTTGGAGCGCAGAATGCTATCAGGGCATGCAGGGGCAGACACACCCCCTTATGCCAGTGAATTATGTTGACTTGTAGCTGGATGTCTTTGCATCTGTGCCTGTTTTATGAAAAGAGACCTTTGAGTCTTTTTCCATGTAAGAGTTCCTACTAATGGTGTTCACAATCTTAGTTTCGCAAACAGAAATTAGTTGAGGCTGTGGGAAAAGTTATAATTCTACAGGTATAAACCAAAATTGATCAAAGTAAAAAATAAAAACATTACAATTCATCCCGAAGGAATGTTAGTGTCTGATATGCTTAAAAATATTTTAGACTTGCCAAAGTGACCATATTATTTATTTTGTGTGTCTATGTGTTTATTTCTATGTCAGCTGCTGTCTAACACAATAATTCGATATATGTGAAAACTACAGCATTAGATGGTGACTCAGATGGCAGAAATTCTTTTAAATTGGGTCACTATGACTGTCAGACTCTTTTAAGTCATGGACACAAAGAAAAATGGTTGGTGATAATAAATAGATTTTTACATCTTGGCTGGTTTTATAATTTGATTAACAAATTAACCATTACCTTAGCTTTCCTTTTTAGTTAGTGTACCTTTTGTTTCCCCTCCAAATAGAAACCCAAATGTGATGATTCATATGACAGTGTTGTTGAGAGATCATCGCAGCTGTGTCTGATTTAGGATGTATGTTTGCTGACTGAAGAGTGGCAGTGTAATTTACTGTAGACAACTCTGGCTCGTAACTAACAGTGAGCCACTCCCAGACAGTGATGGATAAACTGCCTGGAATTTGATCTTTCTGCAACTTCATAGCAAAGATGAAAGGGAAGACAGAGAGCAAAGGGGATGGGAGATGTTCCAAGACATTAGTGTTTTGCCAGAACTCACTGGGTTTAGATATCATTGTGAAAGGGATAGGAAGAAGAGAATTAGGCACTCAGTGGGAGAACAAAGACAGTATGGTGGTAGTGACAGTAAATCAGTTGAGTGCAAATTTGTGTGTATGATCTTGAGGACAGTCTTGTAAAGGGGTTATTTTAGACGTGGATTTAGCAACTGAGGAGATTTACCATTAAACTAGTGTAAATGCAAGCTTTAGTTAAATCACTTTATTTTAGTGGCGCCTGGACACATTGACAGTTTCTGTTTAAAAAACTGAATCTGAAGCTTCTGCCTGTACAATGAGCACTGATAAATGTCCTTTGTAAAATTCAACAGCACAGTGCCTGTAACAATGGATAATTCAAAGACCTCTCGTTTATGGTACAAAGTAGCTCTTACTAACTTTTTTGATAAGCTAACACAGGAATAAAAGTAATATAAAATATGTGGAATATCCAAACAACATAAATAATATAATATTAAGTGTTTACTTCAATTTATTGTACATAAGGTAATTTTTATTTACAAAAGAGAAAGAACAGATTATGTGCAGATCCTCAGCCTAATATTTAACTTAAAATTAAATTAGAAGTATTTCTTTTGAGGTATTCAAACACAGATAGCTTTTTTATTTGTTCTATATTATAACAAACTAGTTAACTACATTACACATAAATCCATTAAAATAATTAAATTCATTAAATGAATTGATCATCAATGATAATTCAGTGAACTGACGTCTTCATTGGTGTATCTGAAGGCTTCAAAGTGTCAGGCTCTCAGGTCATGGCTGGCCCAACGGTGGGAACAACAGGGAGTTGGCAGAAGGCTGTGGCAGCTTCATGTAAATGGGAATGTGGAGAGAAGGACAGAGAGAGTTAAGAAGGAAAAAATCATGAACCCCTGTCATTGGAATCTGGGAGATTGGCTTCTGACCACTAAACAGAGGCTGGGTCTGAGGCAAACAGAAAATACAGCATTTGAGACAGTGCTCTTTCTAGTCGTCACGCTGCAGAGTTTTAACAGACAAACTTTGGTAGAGAAACAGTTTACTCAACTTTCCAACTTAGAACTGAAGGAGTGCAGAATAATGAGCCATCTCAACCTGATCATTTTTAAATCATCAGCATACCAGTGCTTTTTGGGACACAGTCACACATACAATCAGGTCATCAGATTCAGAAAACTACACAGCTGCCTGCCTAGTCGGGGAAGCCGAGCCACACTTCCTTGGTCTGTATAAAACACCAAACTGTTTCCATTTTAAAAACCAAGCCATGTCTAGAACAATAGGCTTTCACAGTGTTCCCACAGGATGGTGGAGAGCAGAGAGTGAGGGTGAGGTTTAATGAGAAAGCAGAGGTGTGACCTAGTGAGAACACAGAACAAATGCAAATAGAATTCCCCCAGGAGTGTGAGAGGGCAATTCAACCTACTACAATTGCAACATAATGACGCAGTAAGTGCAGCACAAACATATCATTTGGCCTCCAGCTGCCCAAAAGAAAATATTTTGGGGAACATAAAAACACTTAAAAATCCAAATAATGTTTACTTGTGGTTGTGCTTTTTTTTTTAATGTGTGTGGGTTTTGTGCATTTGTGTGTTCTGTCCCAGTTTTATCTGTTGTATCAAAGTAGTGATAATAGGCCCATCAAGCACGAGCCCTGTGATCCTCAGATACGATCACTGTCGCCTTTTTAATCTTTTTATTTTCATGTGATCATCTGCTGTTATGCCAAACCCCAGTCTCTTCTCTTGATGAGGCTTTTGTTTCCTTTTTTCAGTCCACAAACATATGGACACACACACACACACACACACACACACACACACATATATATATATATATATATATATATATATATATATATATATATACACATACACACACACACACGAAGAAGATGCTAACACACTCCATGACAACAAATTAACTTCTTGGTTGAGATGCTCTTTTTAGCTGATTTACAGGGCCTCTGATTACAGCCTGTTTACTGGCACTGGTAAACACCGTGACAACCTGGCAGCATTTAGACATATAAAACACTGTTATTATTTCTCTATCTTGCAAGAAGACTCAAGGCAAGCCTTATTGCCGGATTTCAGTTATCTGCCCCAACCGCAGCCTCACCAGCGTGTCATCTGCTGGGCAGACAAAGGAAAAAAGAAAAAGATCTGCACTGGATGGAGTCATTGTTTGGCAGAGGCTCGGGATCTGCCTGGCTGTGTCATGTGCATATGTTCAATTTAACAGCAGTAATCACTGGATATTTTTTAAGTCATGGAAGTACTGTCAGGGCACACGGAGAAGACATTAAATTTATGCCATGTACCATGGGATGTCTTTGGCTAACTGAGTGGAACTGATAGTTTGGTTCTTTTGAGCTTCAAACATAGACTTACTTAGAACCACAGAGAGAGACTTGGTGGGAGGGGTAATACAAAAGTAGCATTGAGTGAAAGCAGGCCAGAGGAGTGCCAAGGCATACTTGTCTAACTTAATTTAGAGACTTTTCTTGACATAAAAGGCAGAGATCAGTAAGGAAAACTCCAAATATACAGTGTGTGTATACTAATATATACATATTTATCTGAGGAAACAGAATTATACAACTTATTCATTAACATAAAGTCACTCATAGTTTCATATGCAGTGTTTTTGTGAGATGTAAACAAGCAAAAAAATCAAAGAACCTGCCTGAGTCTCTGGTTGCACCTCATGCTGAAGACTGCGGGTTGGTCATAGATCGCATCTGTATCATGTCTGTAGCATTTGTCAATAAAATTTGTCAATTTTTGGCTGGAACCTAAAAAACTAAACTTAATAGGGTAATAAAAACAGATGAAATGCAATCACATGTGTAAAGGTGACTTTACATCCAGTAAGCTTCATGGTGTGTCCTCATGACTCATACATAATTACAGTAACGTTCTCATCCTGATCTGTTTTGTGGTTGCACAGGGCCATGACCTGCAGTTTACAGTGTTAGCGGGGTACTCGTGGTACTACGTGGTACAGTTGCTTAAGAATTTCCTCAATTTAACTACTGAGTTTGGATTTGTGTCCAACTTTCAGTTTTGCTCCAGTAAAAGAACCTTTTCATACCTCCTAAACTAAGCCATTTTCTAAAGGGTTTATTCATTGCAAATAATTGCTTTAGTAATTGTTAATAAAGATTGTAATCTTACTAATCATACTACACAGACCAGTTATTTAAGGTGGGTTTGTGAACATGTATTGTCTTCGGGTTTGTGGTTAGAATGATGTGTGTAGAAAACGCAGGCTCAAAACATCAAGGGCTAAGTCAATATATATATATATATATATGTAAGCTTGGCTAGGAAAGTGAAAAATCTGAGTTTTTTTCTTCTTCTTCTATATTACTGTTTTTCTGTTGCCACAGAACGTTCTATTATATTCTACTTGTTTAGGTTACTACGTTTTCTCTACGTTTTTTTGTTCTCCTCTTCTGCCTAACTTTCTTCCGACTAAAGCATATTTTTCAGATTTCCTTTTTTTCTCCTAATGTTTTTCTTTTTGCCATGTTTTGTTTTTTCATAAATTATTTTATTATCATGTTTGCAGTTGCAGATTTTTTCAAAATCTGTATAACTAGGCCACTAGAATCTTGATTTTGTTTAGTTTGAGCCATTCAGAAGTGGAGTTGTTGGTGTGTTTCACATTATTGTGAGCGAGCTTGAGGTCAGTCACTGAAGGCTAGACAAGATCTATCAGGAGTCATGTTCAATTATGACTTGCCGATCAGTTCTAAAAAGTCATCCAGGTCATGAAGCTTCAAAGACTTTTTCATTACAATAGGCAAGCTAGGACAACTCTTCTTTCTCTTCTTTCGTTAATGGACCTTTTTGTCCATTAACTAGTTTTATTTCTAAAACCAGGAATCACTTTGATGTCTGTGTATTTACTGAGCTAACCTGACTCTATCCAGAATTCAAAAATACACCTGCTAGCCCCAGTGGATTGTAAAGCAGGTCCTATCAACCCATATGTTGCTCTTGTGCTGTGTTTTTGTTTCTGTGTCACTTTGGATAAAATCTTTATTTTTTTGCTTTGACTTTGACTTTCTAGGGATTCAGTGGATCAACAATCTGACAATTTGACATACCTTTTTTCATATGCAGTAGGTAGATACAGTTATGTGGCATTCACATCATTTGCATTTAATTCTCAGCTTTCAACCTGAGACGTATTAAATCAGATTGGATCATACCAGTGCCAAACACGTAAATCTCATAGAAAATGAGAAAGTGTGTTTATTTGTCTGCTAAATTCAGCCCATGGTTTGTGCAACCAAACTTTGTTTATCATTGTGTGTTGCTAACAACAGCACCACATGGTAATGATGATCATTTTAACAGGTGTAACCTCATTCACTCTCTAATTTGTTAGCTGCTGTTTATTTTGTCTCACTATCACCAGGTTTATTAAAACTAAAACTAAGCGTGACACCAGAGACCATCAGACTTCTTAGATTTCTCCTTTGGCGCACTATGAAAGCTCACTGTCTGTGGAGTGTTCAGTAGCAAAGTAGTAAAACAAAAAAGAGGGAGAAAAGTAAAAGAAATAATAAAATGTTCTCCATGAGTTATTATTGTTTTATTGAGTCTTAGGCACTGGTCTTGTTTTTGAAAAATGAAGCTTTGGATGTTTTAGGAACAGCGCTTTGGAAATAGTAGAGTTTTACATGCAGTGGTCCAGTTTCACATTATGACCTCTGGACTTCCAAGGTCAGAGTGTGATGGTTTGCCCAAGGGAGGAAGATGCGAGGTCAAGGAGATTGGGAAGGCCTTGCATGACCCAGGACTGGTCCCCTTTATAAGGCCACTGAAAACACACACTGAAAACAATCCACAGCATTTTGCACCCTGCAGTTTCCGCACAGCACACAAAATAAGGCTGCATGTTGTTTATCCTTAATGCCACTGCATAACATATAATAAAAATAAAAAATCTTCTATTCTCACATGTATTCCACATTCTATTCTATGTGGAATACATTTGTTACAGAATAACTGGGAAAATGACTTCATAATGATTTCATAATCAGGCCTATATTGACCCAGAGCCTCACAAACCCAGTATTGTCAGAGAACAAGTCAGCTATGGCAGCTCGCAGAAAACTGAACACAAAAGGAGGAAGGGCTTTGGCGAGGGTAAAGATGCATAAGAAAAGGTGGTTTCGAATATCTGTGAAGGTTCTCAGTCATCCAGGTCATGGTTATCTCAAAATAGGTTTATCCAATAGCAACTGGACTTTCAGAGTTTTCTCATGCTCACGCACCAGTCGTAGGGTGTCCATCCCAAAATGTGTAGATAAATATCTGTGAAGGTTCTCAGTCATCCAGGTCATGGTTATCTCAAAAAAGGTTTATCCAACAGCAACTGGACTTCGAAGCAACTCTGTGACCATCTGCACATGAACGAACTCTGAGGTTTTTCAGTCAGGATTTAGAGTAAATCATAGCACAGAAACAGCACTTGTTAAAGTTACCAATGATCTCCTCCTAGCTTCCGACAGCAGACGTCTCTCTGTACTTTCTTGTAAAATTGTACTCTGTACTAAATTATTCAATTCAACTTTATTCATATAGTGCCTATTCACAACATCAAGGCGCTAAGGTTTAGGACCTTACACATTATATCAATATATACAGAGACATTGAGAAAACCTAACAGTCCCACTCGGGCAAGCATGATCAGGCCCCAACATATTTTTAAGACCTCATGGAACTGTATTATCCCAGCAGAGCACTTTGCTCTCAAAGTACCGGTCTGTTTGTGGTTTCTAGAGTTTCTGAATGTAGAATGGGAGGCAGAGCCTTTAGTAATCGAGCTCCTCTCCTGTGGAACCAGATTCCAATCCAGGATCGGGAGGCAGACACCCTACCTTAAAGATTAGACTTAAAACGTTCCTTTTTAATAAAGCTATTAGTTAGAGAGAGCGAAAGCGGCCTGGTAGCTCAATGGGTTAAGCGTCAGACTGGGAAGTAGGAGGTCGCAGGTTTGAATCCAGTCTGACTCCTAATCCATCCCCTACCAGGTGTGTCCCTGAGCCATGACTTATGTTGTGAATTGGCACTATATAAATAAAGCTGAATTGAATTGAATAATGTGACTGTGTGTGACAAAGTTAAACCTCTAGCACGGTGTCCTCATGCAAAACCAAACCATGCAAGCCAGTTTCCTTTACCAATCATGGCATTGATATTTTTGCTTAAGTGAAGGGTTCAGATTTTCATTTACAGGAACGCCCATTGTCTGTTGTGTTGTGGTGACAAAAGTTTGTTAAGCACAGGTTTAGATATTTGCTTTAGAGACAAATTTGTAAAGGGGAATACAGGAGACTGGTTGGCTCTGGGTGCTGGTTTTGAGCTTGGACATCTGGGAGGGTGGTGGAAAATAGTCCTCTGCAAGAGAGCAGGGACGCACTGTTGGAAAAAGTGGAAAACTGTTTAGTACCTTAGCACTAAATTTGCATCATTTTCCTCATACAGCAAATTATCTACACATGGTCTGTCCCTGTTTAGATATGCTAAAGAGAGGCTGCATAGCTGGAACTCCAACTATTCTGCTTCCTTTAATGCATTATCAAATACAAAGTCTGTCATCATATTGAGTGCTGGCAAAACTTAACCAAAACTGGAACCAACAGAAGACAGGTTCAGTCCAAACACACAAAAATGATCCCACACTCCGTCACAAGCATGCTGAAGTAAACACACTTGGTTGCCTCGAATAAAAGTTTACTTTCATTGTTTAATGACTTTGCTATTTCCCACTAATGTTTTACATATGAGATAGAGATTGCTCTCATTTGTAGAGAAAAAAAGAGTAAGCATTCATGCTTATCCTCTTGACTCACTTGCTGCCTTTTCATTCCCTCTCAAATCTTTTACGCTCTTTTATGTCATTTTCAATCTGATTTTCTCAGACAACTCAGTTATGCTGGCTGGAGCCCATTTGTTTTTGAACAAAATTTTAGACAATAAAGTTTGTGAGTCATACGAAACATCTTTCCGTGTGATTCTGTTAGTCACCTTGTTTCTTGATGGCATACAAACGAACACCTATTGATTATTATCTAGTTTTAGATAAATTGCTATTAATAATAAATAAAAACAATTATAACTCTTTTTTTTCTTCTTCTTTCTTTATTTTTTTAAGAAACCACAGACCGTGGATCAAATAAATATGACAAGTAAGTACTATTTTCTTTGCCCTGCATCTTCTCTTCATTACAAGCCAAGCTTGACCTCTAATGCCTATTGTTTGTGTTTGTATGTTATATCAATCATCAGTGGCAACAGTTTTGTCAGAACCGTGCAGAAGAAGAAGGTGAAGGGCAATGATGAGACGTACTGGAAGGAGATCAATGCCGCCATGGCCTTGACTAACTTGGCGCAGGGGAAGGACAGCGCCTCTGGTACCACCAGCTGCATTATCCAGAAGTCCTCCCACATAGCAGAGATCAAGACTGTAAAAGTGCCTGTACCTCTGGTACCAAGGTATTAGCCCTGATGTAATTCTCATCTCTCTATGTAAACCAGGCCACCAATTTCAGAGAAATTTAATTAAAAAGAGTAAAAAACTGGGAAGAAGGGAGTGGGTGTGCAACAAAAAGAGAACATTTTTATTTTTATTGGTGTCTAAATAAGTACAAAAGAGACTGTGACCATACTTTGCAGAGTACATGTGTGATTGACAAGTGTTGGTGAGAATTTCACATCAGGATTCCCTTAAACAACACACTTTTGTAATGTTAACTTATTTTTCTTTTTTTATGCTAAAATAAGTATTTTGCCAAAGTGCCTGAGTGTTATATAGATGAAGAACTCAAAAGAGTTATACTGAGGTGATACTGAGGTGCCTTCTTTGAATTTAGAAAAATTTTACATCTAGTGTCAGGATGTTAATGATTCAGGATTTGTTTTGTCAACAGCAGTGCCCTAACAGCCTGTGCCTTAAAAACCGTATAGGCTCAAAATCTGTGGCATTGCTTAACTCATGCAGGTCACACATACACACAGAAGATTCCCTGCATTCAGTTTCTGAAGGTATAGTTTATGTTTTGTCTTCATTTTGACTTTAAGCTCAACACTATTTTGTCTTAGTCTCTCTGTCGTTTCTGGCAGGCTAACAATAACTGCTGGCAAAGTTGCAAAACAGCAGGTTGATAAGCAGCCAACGTTCTCCACCTTGTCCATATCTTGACCTTGGATGTCATGAACAAATGAGGCATTCCATTCTTATTGTGACTTTCTGTTGCTGAAACTTGCACAGATGGATATAAATAAAGTCAAGATTACCCACGCAGTGACACAGTTCTGCATACTCACGCATGCTTTATGAGGTCAGTACAGTATTTGAAAAATGCCACAACCTAAAAGGGATGCTTTTGCTTTACATTATTACTGGTTTACGTGGACAGTGGTGCCTTTTCTGTGCTCAGAAAACGATAGTCCAGAATCTTTTGACCCTTTTAGCTGTTTAGCATTACATTTAAATTGCTGTTTACCGGAAGCCAGAGAATAGAGAAAATTATTTCCAACTCCCTGTTTTTCCTTTAGTCTTTAACAGTACATGTCAGTATTATCTCTTTTGTTGCTCAAGCACCATCAGCCTGTATCACACCTGTGGTCATTTTGTTAAGCATTAAAAAAGTTTAAGAAGAAACTAAGTTGGCTTTTCATGCTGACTTTTTAATTTTATGTATATCTTCAGGGATTACCCCGAATAAACAGTAGTTTATGGGTGTCCAAACGTACCCCCCTTTATTAAAACGTGCAGTTGTTATTTTTTATTCAGACTGTGCTAAACAGTCAAGTGCTGAGAGTGGGTGTGCAGAAACTTACTTTTTGACCTTTTTATGTGTCTTGAATGTGCAGTGTTTGCTTTGCTTACAGTTCTCACCACATAAAAGTGATGAGAAGTACAACAAATGAAAGACAACCTTGCATTATTCCTGTTAGCGTGCCTATGGAATTGTAATGAAACTGATCGCACAAGCCAATCCCCAGGCACTATTTGCTTTATGCAGTGGGGGCTGTGGCTTTCCACATGTGTTTTTTATACACCTGATACAGGCAGGGTAGCTGTGGGGTAGTGTCAGGCCTGCGCCTTGTGTTTCTAATCACACTGTTGAACTTCTGGAACAGTCTCAACCTACACACCCCACAAGAAACTAATTTGTTGAGAGAAAAAGAAGGTTTCAGTGATAACAAAGCAGCCTTTGTTGTTTGTACAATAACTCCCCGACATCGACAGTCTGAGTAGTAACAAATAGTTTGGTACAGTCAAGTCACTTTGGTACTGTACATGTGTTTCTTAAACACAAACCCTATTTTCACAGCCATGTTGACATGCAAAGCAATGGTATATTATAGGCTATAAATTATTACAAATTTCGTAAAAACAAAAGAAATGGTAACCATAGATTGTTTTAATTGTTAAGTTATATCAACATAGATGTTTTTGTTTGTTTTTATTATGGAGACTGGATTTTTAATCCAATGACCACACTTGTATCTCCTTGTATTGTTGAGTTTGCTCTCATGTAAAGTTTCTTTTATAAAAACAATTGTTACTTGGTCAAAGCAATGAATAAAGGTTTGAATGAAATGAAACACATCTTGTGACTGCTCATTTATTACTTTTACTGTTGATTTATTTTATTTGCGTTAACAGATTTTTTTTGTAGCTACTTGGGGGCAGTGAAAGAAACTGAGAACATGATGACACATATAATCCATGTGTGTACACAACATTATGAGTTTTGTTTGTGTTCTCTTGACCAGTTTAAGCAGTAACTTTAGTTGTCTGCCAGATATGTTTGTTGGCATGTAGCTTTTTGTGGATTTAATGTTGTAAAACTCACTCTTCATTAAAAATAATTAACAAAACTCACTTACAATGACCACTTTCATGTTGCACTGAATATGTATATATAAATAAAATATTTGTAGCTTTAAAAGTAAATAGCATGTTTTTATATCTAGTTTATATGTAGGATTGTTTAAAATCCATGGTGTGTAACAGGCTGCTTCATGTACTTGTTTCTGTGTTTCTTTGCTGATGACCCCAGGCAAAAGTCTTAATTCTTAATCTAAGTACAGGTTAGTTTGACACTGCTCACAGTATACATGTTTGTTTATGACACACAAGTCAGGGTGGGTTTTAAGAGCTAAACAAACTAATGACAAACCACTGGAAGAGTCAAATGTATACAGTAGTGAGCTTTGACAACCACATACCACACACATTAGTGGTTTAGGCTCCAGTGTTTGCTATCTCCTGTGTATTTTTTTTTATTTTCTTGACCTCTGATGAGATCAAAACCTGTCACTCATGGGTTCAAGAGGACAGCAAATTAAGGTTTTGTAGAGATTGGGTTTTCTATATGTGCTGTCATGCTGTGGATATGAATATAAGTGTGTATATCCTGTAAAGATAGAGATAGCTCGCATGTCATCAGAAGACTGACTTTATGTTATGCACTTTCAGGCGTGTGCTCAGTTTCTTTGCTACAGCTTACATTGATGGCTCTAGCAAATCCCCAATCTGTGCTCTCTAACAAAGCTCAAGACCCCTTTCATATCAAGGAGCATGACGAGGATGCTGAGGAAGAATACACAAGTGGTTTAAGAGACAGGAGATGTTTGTTTAGGGCAGATGGTAGCAGCATAGCCCTGTAAACATTGTAACTGTTGTAGCTGTAGGGCTGCATATTCTGACTCTGTTATAGGTCAGATACAGCATTTGGAGAGTAAGACGCCAAGCTGGTTTTACTGTATATCACCTGCATCTGGAAAGATGGCCCATTTTGACACCTAATAATCTGAAATAATTCTATTAAGTTTTGTGACCTATTTTACTTCAATGCTCTGAGCCAACCAATACCTGCCTTCCCTGAGCCACAATTTCCATTGAAAAACTAAGTGTTATTCCATGCTGCCTATAGCTTCTTTCTTCTTTTGTCTTAATCCATGTCTCTTCTTTGTGCTGCTGGAAGATTTGAAAGCAGTTGTGGAAGTGCACACTTATCTTACACAAGATAGACAAGTGGAGATTCTCACTTGGAAAGACCTGCAACTTGACAAATTCCAGACTTCACCTTGGCCATTTTATTTGCCAGAAACGCAACTTCACCGACAGCAGACAAAACCACACAGAATGAAATCAGAGAATGCAGACACTCTGAAAATCATTTCCCATTTGATGAGGAAATATGACTCCAATGGCATGCTGAAATAATTAGTTAGCTTACTATGAAGGATGACCAATGAGACCAGGTTCATTAGATACAGGACTTGATTGCTCATGGCTGTTGCACATAGAAATGAGACTGCTGTACGTAAGTCTTAGATTTCTCAAAAATCTGTCTAATTAAAAAAGTGGATACAGCTCATGGGTGCATAGTGGATCAATTGTATTAGTTCCTTAACACAAGTCTGTAGAACAGTGCAGTTAAGGTTGCTGCCTTATACTGACACAATAGATTACTTTAATGAAGGCAGTGTGCAGAGGGAATGATTTATTACTTTAAATTAATGCTGATTTTCAAATGTCTCTGATACATCTGTTCAATGGTTGGTGCTTTTTTTTAAGTTGGGATTATTCAGGACGGTTAACTGCCTTCTTTCTTTTCACAAATTTGGAAAATAAGTATTTTTGCCTTTATCAACTTGAGAATTGATTATTGTAACATTCTTTCTCTTAAGCATCAGTGTAGTGTTGAAAATGCAGCTGCTCCTAATCAACACATGAAAACACGAGTAACACGTTTGTCATTAATTGTACTTATTTTAGGCACGTGGCTTTAGAACTTAGAACTTTGCTCTATTTTCTTTGCTTTAACTTAGAACAGATACAAAATATTTCCTGTCTCTATTTCTCATAATAAACCTATTTAAACCACCAGAAACAAGAAAAAAAGACATATGCTTGTACAAAACCACACATAAATGCTACGTTGTTGCCAAATTAGGACATGCTGTGTGTTATTCCAGGTGGTCATCACCTCAATTTTGTTTTGTGAGGGTCTGGGTCTGAAATGAGGGAAATGTGACATATACCAGTTTTAAACAAAAAGGTCAGCTGTGCTTGTAAAAACAAACTGTGGAGGCATGCACATTGTTCTGACTTCAGAGCAATGAGAAATGAATAAATTTCAATGGTTGACTTGCCAGAATAAACTGTGTCAAAAAAAGGAAAGAAACACTTCTTGTCAAGTGGAAAAGGGATGACTATTTGGTGTCAAATGCAGGACATCTCTGCTTTGACACCTGATGTCAAGTTTTTATTTATCATGATTTCATCAGCCATACCTGCGCCTGCATGCACCATGTTGTGTTGGCTCTGTTGATCATTGGTGAGAGTAACACTCCAACCTCTTTCAGTTGCACAATCCTAGTCAGAGTCTCAGGAAAAGCCCTGTAACACAACAGGTCTCATGCTCAGAGATTACTTCCCATTTTCCTCCTACATCCAAACAGGCTCACTGAGCCACATGGATCTTCTTGTTTGTTTACATGAGCATTACGCCTGTGAATTTCCCTGCCAGGATCCTATGTCTCAGTACACCAAGTGTTACTCGCAGACATACAGAGGGCTGAACAAACAGGCAGTTTAGTTGGATGTTTCTCAAATGTTCCCTAACAAACTGAAATCCTCATAATTGGCCATCTCCTGTGCTATTGAGATAGACTAACTAAACAGTAGCAAAAAACAATGACACCCTTTTTAAGGTCCTGGTGCAGGGTCTGAGCCACTACGTGACCACCATGATAGAGCAAAGCAGAAGAACCTGTGGACAGCAGACTGCTTTGAGGGAGGAACCTGGTACTTTCCCATGTATCCATGATGACAGATCTTTTTTTATATACTATACCTATATTACTGTATCACACTAAAATAATACAAAGTGCTGCAATCATTACCAGTAGTTTAACAAATGCAGGCACTGATATCTTTCTGACGTGGCTGGGATATGAACCCAGTGTTCAGAACCCAACTGTCACGGCCGCGGATCTCCGGCTCTGAGCCTCGCCGGATATGGTCACTCCCTGGCTTCCCATCACTCCACGCTCCC
>JAUMHF010000012.1:24856307-24869944 GCA_032359275.1 Microctenopoma steveboyesi
TAAATGGTAATTGCTGGTGTCTTCTCCTTGTAAGTCGCTTTGGATAAAAGCGTCTGCCAAGTAAAGTAAAGTAAAGAGAAAAAAACTCCCTCTAACGGAAGAACCCTCCAGCAGAGCCAGGCTCAGGGTGGGCAGTCATCTGCCTCGACCGGTTGGGGTTAGTGGACAGAGGAGAGAGAAAAGAATAGCAGGTGACACAGATCATAACAATAGCAAGGAGCAGACGAAGCAGTGGGCAAGTTGGGTGGATCAGCAACTACAGCTCCAAGGTTGTAGATACCTAAGAAGAGAGAGAGAGAGAGGGAGAGAGAGAGAGCACAACTAGGGAAGAGAGAAGACACAATGTTAACAACATGATGTCATGGTAAGAGAGAGCGAGAGAGAGAGTGAAAGAGAGAGAGAGAGTAAAGGAGGAGAGGAGCTCAGCAGACTAAACCTATAGCAGCATAACTAAGAGATGGTTCAGAGTCACCAGATCCATCTCTTACTATAAGCTTTATCAAAAAAGGAAAGTTTTAAGTCTAATCTTAAAGGTAGTGAGGGTGTCTGCCGAACTTTAAATGGGAGCTGTTTCCACAGGAGAGGCGCTTGATAACTAAAGGCTCTGCCTCCTATTCTACATTTGTAAACTCTAGGAACCACAAGTAGACCAGCACTCTGAGAGCGAATTGCTCTGCTGGGATAATAAGGTTCTGTCAGGTCTTTAAGATTTGTGGGGGCCTGATCATTTAGTGCTTAATATGTGAGGAGAAGGATTTTAAACTCTATTCTAGATTTAACAGGAAGCCAGTGGAGAGAAGCTAATGTAGGAGAAACATGACCGCTCTTGTTAATTCCTGTCAGAACTCTGGCTGCAGCATTTTGGATTAACTGGAGGCTTTTGAGTGAGTTATCGGGACATCCTATCAGTAATGAATTAACGTATTCCAGTCTAGAGGTAACAAATGCAGGGACTAGTTTTTTAGCATCACTTTGATACAGGATGCTTATAATTTTAGCAATATTCCTGAGGCTGGAATAAGGACACCCTAGATTTCTTTTATGTAGAATGTAAATGATATATCTTGGTCAAAGATGACTCCAAGATTGCTCACAGTAGTACTTGAGGCTAGTGTAAAGTCATCTAGTGTAGCAATCTGACTAGATACCAGGTCTCTGAGATTTTTGGGTCCAAATATCATAACCTCAGTTTTGTCTGAGTTGAGGAGTAGAAAATTACAGGACATCCAGGCCTTTATGTCTTTTAAAACAAGCGTAAAGATTCCCTAAATGATTGGTTTCATTTGGTTTCATGGATAAATTTAACCCTTGTCTTGTGTTAACTTTCTGTTACTATCTCTGATGTTATTTGGTCGGTTTAAACCTGTGTTTTAAATCAGCCATAAAATACCCTCAGAACAAATATTCATCATGCAATTTGTTTCTGAGCTCTTGGTTACCATGCTAGGCCTCCTTATCCATGAAAAGATTGGTTTTAATATTTTCGGTGTGACCCTTTGGGTCTTTTTTTTAACCGAATACCTCATTTTCAATCTAAAATAAAATGAAAAATTTAC
This sequence comes from Microctenopoma steveboyesi, assembly GCA_032359275.1. Classification (NCBI taxonomy): domain Eukaryota; kingdom Metazoa; phylum Chordata; class Actinopteri; order Anabantiformes; family Anabantidae; genus Microctenopoma; species Microctenopoma steveboyesi. The sequence goes on from JAUMHF010000012.1 coordinate 24,857,864, forward strand.
CTCAAGAAAACTTTATTAATAAGTATAATGTTGTTATGTTACCTGGCTCTTACTGAGGAATATTAGAACATATCTCTTGAATAAAATTTTTTTTAAATATATTATTAACTTAACAACTTTAACATCTGTGGTGTTTCGGGTCAATTTTGACCCATACACATTTACTTCAAATAAAAGGCAAAAAAAATAAAATAAAATAAATAGATCCTTTAGCATGTACTTTGCAGATATATTTCTTCAGACGAGCAGAACACACCTCAGAATCTTTGAATTTTTGTAGAATCAGGGTTTTGGGGCACCTGATCACTTTGCTCAGTGAGCCCTGTCATAGGAACGCAGATCCTCCAGAAACATTCTCCACTTTTATTTTTGGTTGGCTTCTATCCTAGGTGGGTTTGGATCAACCATTCAAATGCATCCAAGTATTTAGTGTCATTCCACATGTTGATAATGACCTTTTTTCTGGGTTTGTCATAAGAAAGATGCTGTTTTTAGTGACAGTGGCATTACTTACTCTTACACTTACTCTCATCATATTAAGCTCAAACATTAGCATCAGCTGCCCTGCCAGAGTCAGAAGGTACTGAACTCACAGATACCACTTTTGATTTGAAATGTTTCAGCAGAAACAAGAGCAGCTTCAGCACCAGTGATGATCTCATCAGATGGCCCTGTGTCCTGCTCATCCATATCACTATGATGCTTTGTGTCATCTGCCCAGTTTTTAACAAACATATGATCCAGAGCCTTGCTGATTGTAAATTATATTTTTTGTTTTTGCATTCTGCAAATAGAAGATGTGTCCTCTGCAAGTGACAAACTCTAAACTGAACTGCTCTTATACATGCCTTATATGTCCGTAAGGAGACAAACTGACAAAGAGAGAGGACACTGACTAAGGCTTATGGGTTAGGTAGAGGGTCTGGCTGTCAGTGGGCTGTTGGTTGACTGTGTTAGTGAGCTAAATGCAAGGTTACGATTGAAGTTTTTGCTCTATTTAGCACTTAACCACAAGTGTTACTATTTTCACCAGAGTATTTTAAAATTTTGTAAAATTGAATTTTTATTGAGTTTTATTTTGTTTAAATAGAGATTCCTGACAAAGTCAAAAAGCCTTGATACAATAAACAAATGTATGTGGTACTTACATACATCTAAAACTTCAAAACGGGTCGGTTTCGACACTAACACACGAGGAGGGATAATTGTGTATTATTTGTATGAGTGTTTCCTTATAATGTTGCCTAAGGGAGTTATATATAATGAAAATAGAATGACATGACATGTCTGTGTAATAAAATGTTGTGATCAATAGTGTCGAAAGCCGCACTAAGATTTAACTCTAACTCTAAAAGAAGTACAGAGAGACGTCATCTATGCTATGATTTACTCTAAATCCTACCTGAAAAACCGCATACTGACCTGCTCTCAAAAAAACATTAATCCAAGGCAACTGGACTTGTTTTAGTTTCTTCGCGACTTCATTCCAGAGGGCTTTCTGAAATCTGAGAAACTCAAATCAAGAAACTAAAAGTTCAGTCCAGTTGCCACTGAACAACATTATTGAAATAACCATGACCTACATGACTGAGAATCTTCACAGACATACTGGCCTGTTTTTTCTGAGTATGTGGGTAAGCCTCTGTGTTGAGAGAATCTTTGGACCAAAGGTGTTTGAACACTGAGATAGGCTAATTAGCAGAAATAGTATTTAAAGCTACAAGAAGAGCATTTAAAATCAAGCCAGTCCTCTGCCTTGCCCTTCAAGTTTCTGCTATACAGCCGAGACATTAAAGTACTAGACCTATGAAAATAATGTGAGTTCAAAACACATACTTGTGACTCTAAATTACCAGTTGGTGAGAATGTGAGTATGATGATGGACCTGCCTGACGTGTACCGCACCTCTTGCCCAAATGGGTTACATTCAGCACCCTTGTGACAGATAAACAGCCTCATGGGGTACACGTCAGGCAGGTCCATGTGAATGGAGGCATCCAGGCTGTTTAATGCATGAAGGCCACAGAAGTCTTTGATAGCACAAAGATAAGACATTTTAGAGGCTGTTTATACAAAAAAAAAAAGAAAAATATATATCATTGGTATTTTACTACATTATATATCTATGGATTTTCATAGTGTGTTCTCTGCAACCCAATGGACACAGATCTATTGCAGGTCACACAGTTCAAAACTGATCGGTCCTTGAAACAGGACGCTCTTTTGTCAAATGAAATGTCAAAGGGTCTAAATGTAAACGGGTGTAACAATGTAAACACAAGCTTCCACATAATCAAAGTGTTTCCACCTGCAGTGACAGAGCCATCAGTTCTGGGTATCCTGCTCATTACCTCACAGTCTGCTGGTGCCCAGAGGGTAACCTAAGAAAAGCCAGAACCTGGCTTTGGCTGACATTAGAGGAAGGAAAGAGCAGGAGCAAAGGGGCATTTTCCTCTACCTCACCTCAGAACATAAACAGTCAAATGGTCTACAGACCTACAGGTGCCTCTGAGTCTTTGTCAACCTCCCATGTTCCAGAACCAGAAAGGTTGTCTGGAGAGAAATCAGTTTATTCATGCTTTCAAAAAGACCCAAGGGCACTGAATTATTTTCCAAGACATTTGTCAAAGTAAATTTCAAGAATGCTATTATCAAGATCCGACCGTATAAAAACTACTACTACCTTACTACGATATAATCAGATGGTTGTCAGATGATCTTTCACTTCACTTTCACTGTATTTTTTCTTCGTCGTATTATGGTACAAATATTTAGCAATAGAAAACCTGCAATGAGTATGCAGAGTGAGTGACATGTGGAGACTCAACACCTTATAAAGCAATGCCCAACTTTTCATGACAACTTTACACATGAAGGCTTGACTCTCATGAGGGGATCACCTGAGAACTAATACACACAGCCCACCTCTAGAGCAGGCAGACAAGAAACAAGGCTGTTTTAATGAGAGCCAGACCTCCTCTGTTAGCTTAGCGCTTGGCTGCATGCTCAGACACAGACAGCCGGACAGAAAGCAGTCCATCAAAATGCCCCTGCAGTGCTGCTCCCAAGCTTCTGTGTGTGTGTGTATGTATATGTAAGAAAAGTGTTAAATATATTTTCTTCAGCCTAGTGAACATCAGTCTGTTCTCTTTGTCATTTTTAAGCTTCTTATAATTAGAGCTATTTCAGGTATAACCTGGCATAGCCTTTACTACAGAACTAAGGAGGTAAAATTCTCCAGGAGAAAAACTTTTTAAGGTTTTTAATTGGTGCCCGCAGTGAAAAGCAGTGCGAGGCACATATTACTCTGCAGCTTTAAACTGACCTCTTCATATCATATTCAATTCAATTCAATTTTATTTATATAGCGCCATTTTACAACATCTTTCCAGGCTAAGCAATGTTCGAATGAATTTGTGGAGCGCCACCTCCTTTCCAGCCTTCTCGTCGACATCTTTAAGCTACGAATTTGTGAGATAAATATATTGATAAATATAATTGTGTATCATTTGCATAACAATGGAGTGTTTCCTTATTAATGTATTCTTCTGTATACATTAATGCGTCTCGAACGGTAGGGTCAACAGACACAAATTATACATCAATTCGACCATCTCAGTGTGCTCTTTCTTTTCTTGTCACTGACTTTCATATTTTATTTTTATTCAACTTTTTCACACTTTCAGTTTTGTGCCTGTAAAACAGTATGTTGATATCTAGTGTTGTTTTTGAGTTCCTATAATTTAAGTTTTAAAAAGCTGTGAAAATCTTCGCATTTTCTCCATTAGTGTGTATTGGCAAAATTTCACTGCCACACAGCGTGTGACATGTAGCATTTTATCCATAATTGATTTCTCAATTTTCATCTTTCATAAACAAATTTTACATAAAACAGGAGATAATTTGTCCTGTGTTGATGCATATGCTTCTCATAGCAATAGGACGTCAGTTTTGGAGCAGATGCACATCCGCCCCCATTTTCTCCTTCATTAACTGCAATGGCAATTTTTCTCCATGAGCCCTGCTCAAGATGAGAGCGAGCAGTTGGAAAAATCACCTCCAGGAGCTAATTTCTCGGACTTTCGAAACCAGAATGGTATGAGATAGCTCGTTATAAGCACGTGGTTGATCTGGTGTGGCTAACTTTCTAATATTATTATTTCCAATGGTCTTTTATTGAGGCTTTTTGTGGACCGAAATCTTCGCCTTTCTGCTTCGTATGTGTACGTGTGTGCACTTCTTAACAAGGACACACGCAACACAAGAAGAATAGTTCCTGCTGCCTGGGACCAAAGAACCTAGCAGAAGGCTTAGCTGGGTGAACACCTGCTCTGCACAGTTAAAGGTGAACTGAGCAACACTGTGAAAAAATTGACTTTTCAACAATTTCTGAACAACTATTGTTTCTGGAATATGTTTTTTTTTATTTTTTCCTAGAGCAAAAAAAAACTTGCTCTAATGAGTAATATCCAATACTTTTTTGCTGCAGCAATGGGGCGTGGAGTGCGACACAATAGAATAAATGTAACTAGAAAGTTCCTGGGGAAACTTTGAAGGTGCCGGTCACCTTGCGTCGATCAAACTTAGACCGATCTCCCCAACCAGAAAGCAAGATATACCAAGCACAGTTGTTTTGTTGTTGTTTATATATATTATGTGTGGTAGGAATCTACAGCCTGTCATTTGAGCTAATCCTGTGTGGTTTTTGGTGATTTGCGCTGCCACGGTAACTCAACATGCCATAGAATCTTAAAAGTGGATAAGCCATGACTGAGCTGATCATTTTGATGTAAAACGTGCCTGATAGAAATCCACAGTCTGTCCTGTGAAGCATCTTGTGTGTGGTTTTTGGCGATTTACATTGCCATGGTAACTCACAATGTCATCTATCCACCACGGGGGACACAACATTAAAGTGAATAAAATGATAGATAGGCTGGTTTATGGATGAATATTGTTGTTCCCATGTGGTAAAAAGTTTATGCTGCTGTTCAGATGTGTGCACACTAATCACTGAGTTACAGATAAATAAAGATAATAAATCTATTTCATGTTTTGCATCTTCTCATACAAAGTTGTTTTGCCATTGTTTTGTTGAGGTGTGGCATTACCATGGCATCATAAAAAGCCATAAACCACGCTTCAAATGGATAGACGATGAATTCCTATCAGGCATGTTATACAATAAAACAACCGACTTGGTCATGACATGCCCCCTATTTTTTGTTTTTTGTGGCATTTTGAGTTACTATGGCAATGCTAATTGCCAAAAACCACACAGTATGAGCTCACAGCATAGACATAGTATTCTATCACAAATAATATGCATCAAAATGACTCTGCACAGCAAATCCTGCTTTCTGATTGGCAAGACGGCTTCGAGGTTCGACATTGCAAGGTGGCAGGCACCTTCAAAGTTTCTCCAGGAACATTCTAGTTTGTTTTTGAAAATAATTGCTTTGTAGATTAGTTTTCTGAGACTATATAGAATTTTACTTCTAGGGTTTAAAAAAATACTGTATAGAGACACAATAAATAGTTTTAGAAGAGTCAAAATGACTTGTGATTAATTAAAATGTAATCTGCAACACCATTGTTAACTGATATTTAAATTATTTATCCAGTCAAATGCATGTGGAACTAACTGAAATTATAAACCGTCAGCTGAGCTCCCTGAGCAGATGTTTTTCCAGTGTAGGCTTGAGGAAACAGCAGGACTACAGCTCGACACATGTTTGGACCACATGAAGGCATTAATATGTAAAGTAAAAGTTTGCCTCCGTTGTTGTTTGACTGAGACATATTTCCAGACAGCTGCCTGGAGTGTGGCGAGAGATGAGGGATATGTTACAAGGGACAAGTCCTTGTTCTGACTGCCAGCCCCCAATTCCTTTCATAATCACCCAGGAATTATACATATACCAGTCAAAGCACTGGCAGAATGACTTATTGCTGTGGTGGTGCTTCCTGAGACGTCTGCCAAAAAGATGATTTAGATAGGTCACACGTCTGGGGTGTGCAACTTTCCTGGACACTGTTTGAACACAAACCTTTCTTCTGAGGAGAGGGGAATGTGAAAGGCGGTGAGTGAAAAGCTGTCACCTAACAGTGACATTTCCAACATGGCAACCGTACCAGCGTATACAGAGTTTATTGTTTTTCTGTCATGAAGACTTCACTACAAATGGCAATCACTACAAAGGACTTATTCTTCATGTCTACAGACAGAAATGCCCACAGAACAGCCTGTGGAGTGCAACATTAACAAATATTTTATTCTATTCCCTTTTAATTCATAGGATGGTTTGTAGGAAATTATTAATACATTCAGCTTTTTAATTCACACAGAAATGGTCCCTGCAAATTTCTAAAACAAAACAATATATTATTATTATTATATAATATATATAATAATAATATAACATATCTTTTTAGAGGACAAAAAATAAACTAATAGTTCATTTTGGTTTTAATATACTGTATCTGAATCATAATCAGTACACTTGTATGCAATAGTTTATTTTCAGCTAAATATTGTGTGTCAGATGGTTAGTCACAGGGAAACACAAAAGGATGGCACGTAGTTTTCCATGCAATTAAAAATCTATTCAAAAATGTCCATTATGTGTAACATGAGTTTTATAAATAAACAACTTTCCCCATCTCTGTTAAAATTAATGAATATCCCAGAACACATACCAACACTCTACAGAATACTAAGAATCGGTACATTTAGACTGCTTCTCAGAAATAAACAAAGATTGGAGTACTGTAAAATCCATTAGCAATGAGCAGCTTTTTCTTTGATTTTCCTAATTCAGTAAATACACCCCTATGGCAGACTGTCCTTTTTAAAACTAAATGACAATTGATTGACATGTATATTATAGATGGCTGCAGAAGTATATGTTATGTTTCTTTATCTATTTGAGTGACATAAAGATAGAAGGTTTCACTCCCTTAAAGCTAGTCTGTACAACAAAGGCATGCCATTTTAAGAGGTTCCCTTCTTCTGCACCCAGTGAAAAGCTCATGTGCCACCCTCTTTTGATTTATTCACTCCTCTAAAAAACACAAGTTTGATGTCCAAGTCAATAAAAGCAGTAAAACATTATCCCAAACACTTGGTAACTATTATTTTCTGACATTATTCACTGACACATGATCCAAACCTTTAAATGAGAGTGGTGAGACAGAAAACGGGATGCCTTGGTTTGATAAGCTTCTCCATAAGCAGCATAACATTCAGGGAATGTGTTCTGGAAAGGCAGGACAGCGCAGAAGACAAACAATGGAGAGAAATCAGCCCTGCTTTAACACAGAGTGGTTGCAAAGGCAAGGTGCTTCATGGACAGTTATCATGCCAGAGACAAAAAAAGAACCTTGGTCAAAAAACATTTCTGCACAGATTCAAACAAATGTCTGACAAACGTAGATTCATACATATGAACTTAGCTGTCCCGTTACATTGAAATTACAAAGCACACCAAGTGAAAAACCTGTTTGAGCTTTGACCAAGGTTTTTAACTGCACAACACCAATTCACCACAGAGAAGAGACCTCGCTTCACCTTCATTAACAGGAAGGCTATGCTGCATTTACATTTAGTGCAGCACTATAATTAGGAAGTGTGCAAAAAGTCTTTTCTGTGTGTAAGTGGTCAACCCTTACAGTTCACTGCCATCATGTCTGAGGAGACAGCTCGTTTCAGTGAGCAGGGAAGCTGTGCCGTCTGTGTCTGTGTATATGCTTGTATTGGTGTGTGAGACGTCTGTTCACACATGCATGCTGGATGCTGTGTGTAAGTTTTAAGTGAAGTCTAGACCAAAGAGCAGAAGCCACCACAGGTTCCACCTCCTGCATCTTCATCGGTGAGCTGGACGCCTCGACCGTGGTTCTCACTCTGCCATAAGCCAGGAGTCTGGATGATCTTCTCCACCAGTTCCTCAAATGCACACTGAACACCGTCCCTGGTCTTAGCACTCGCCTCTACGAGCACAAAGAGCCAGGTGACAAATGGAGGCGCGGACAAAAGACAAAAAATATTAAAACAAAAGAAAAAAAAAAACCACAGAGAAGAGAAAAGGGTGCATGGAGGAGGATGGAATTGAAGGAGAAGAAAAAATAAGAAACAGATACGATTGTTAATGTCTGCACCTTGATGTCATCATGAACTGGTCTCCCTGACTGCAGCGGTGAGCAGTGGAAAATGTCTCAACAGTAAGTGTCAAGTCCAGACACTAATAGGAAGTTATTAGTCGACACCCATTTTACAACATGACCATACCCAGGAACATTATAAAAATCGAAGGATAGATAAAGAAATCTTCTATAAAATGCCAATACAGAATTAATCAGAGTAAGTGTTGATTTTAGTAAAATGTTTTACAGACAAAAAACTTATTTTTGACAAATAAGTACAGAGGAAAAACTAAAAAAATGATATATGACCCCTTGAAATAATACCTTGCAGGAATTCCACAGCAAGTATGATAGTTATAACAAAGCTGTTTGGCCTGTGTAATAGTCTGCTGTAACTCATGCCCAGCAGCCCTTTGTAGAGAGGGGAATCCTCTGAACTTACCTATAAAAAGCATGGAATGTTTTCTTGCAAACTTCAGCCCTTCTGCCCTGTCTAGCTCATGGTTTTCCTAAAACAAAGGAGAGGTAATGGCTCATTTAAGGTCTATCAGGTCAGCTACTGTGGTTTTTACAGGGGAAAGAGGAAAAATTATTTTGGATGGATACAAATATTCAGAATGATCTAATGTGCACATTTTTCTACTCAGTAACTAATTCTAGTAACCTAGACACATATTAATAGCTGCCTTTTATGAAAATAATTTTGACAATTTGTTGTCCTGTTCATATATCAACATTGGATCATATGTCAACATTAAATTTATAGTTGTATTTCATTCCGTTCAGACTCAGTGTTTTTGTGAAGTCTATATACACATAAGAAATGTCAATATCTATATTTTATATTGTTTGACAAACTCACTTTAAAGTAAATGATTATTTTTCTTTTCACACACAAACTTCTAAAAAAAACACAAACATATCTGCATACCTTATCGATTTTGTTTCCTACGAGCATCTTCACCAGGTCGTTCCTTGTACAATAAGTTTCCAGCTCATTGAGCCAGTCATCGAGCTTGGTAAAGGTTTCCCGTCGGGTGACATCATACACTGTGCGAAACCAAATAAACATGTTTACAGTGCAGTCAATACTATAAAGATTATTCATTCTCTTCACACAGTGAATATTCAGTGGGATCAAAGTAAGAATGGAATGGACACAGTTTCTGGATTTTGCATTTCTATTTTCTATTCAACAACAAAACAAAATATTATGAAAAATCATTGACCAAGCACAATGCCTTCCTATTCCTCCTTTAATAAGAAGGCAGTTTTATTGTTAACTTTTAAACTTTTCTATCAAGAGTGAACAACAAATTAAACTAGAAGAAAGGACATTTTGTGATAGTGCCAGAGCAGTGCTGCAGCAATGCCTTCAGTTTGTATAGATCATTAAAGTCCTAAAAACAGACTGCAGACAAGTCTGTTTAACATATTTCCAATATGCTAGTGTATATCTGCACATGCACAATGCCATTGTGTGTGTGTGGGTCACAGAATGAAAACCCATCACACTTTTTACAACCTGGAGCGTGACTCTGAAGTGAAGAGGGCAAACACACATGTTTGAGCAATGATGACGTCAACAGCTTGGCTTACCCAAGATGACTCCCTGGGCCCCGCGGTAGTAACTAGGTGTCAGGGTCCGGAATCGCTCTTGTCCAGCAGTGTCCTGCAAAATAAAATCAGCTTACCACCACTAAACATCGTCATACAACTGAACAGTATGACATACTAGGTCACACTCATCTAAATAACAAGACTGAGTAGTCTGTGTCTTTCATGGTGTGTTTAAGCAGAATTAGTGTTACATAAGTGCCATCTTCTGGGGACTTGAGATTGTGCACTGACATGATGTCAGGTGTGCTTTTTCAGTGTTACTAAAGTATTGAGTGTCACTTACCCATATTGCCAACTTTGCCTTGTTACCATCCACAGAAATGGTCTTCACTTTGAAATCAACTCCTAGACAATAAAGACAGTAGTCAGTCACTCTTCCTGCCATGATAACTCCATATTGCTTCAATATCCATTCAATGACTATTACAGGTTTGGCCAATTGCTGCCAAGAATATTATATGATGGCGACAGGCTATAATTATTAATAATTAACTGCCAAAACATACATCTCTAAACTTCTGTTAACCCAGGCTATTCAGCCTGGCAGTATGCCCCATGTCCTGTGTATTTAAAAGCTAGTTGTGTTTTATATTCCTAAACTGAATACTCAATATGTGTGAAAAAATAAAAACATCACCTGTAAGATAGCTCAGACAAGACCTCTGGCAGGTCCCAAAGGAAAACATATTTACATATAAATAAATAACACATAAATAACAATGTTGTCCCCCAGCTCTTGAACAAGTATTGTATTGTGTCCTGTATTGCCCTTGTCCAGTGTCTCAGTGTGCAGTGACAAGATGACATATCTGGCTTCGGTTTTACCATTCCTTAACAGATTTACCAGCTAAATGGACACATTGATTCATTTTTACATCTGGGACTGGTGGGTTCAGTATCGTTCCAAAAGAAAAAGAGAAAAAGGACATGAAGACGAGCCCAGCTGATTCTGATAAAGGTGATTCTGATAAATGAAAAACAGTATGTGTACTCCACACACATTATATATTGTGCTTTTGCTCTTATCCAAAGCGACTTACAAGGAGAAGACACCAGAAATTACCATTCAGATTCTACAACAAAGAACCCTGATAAGGCCTAACTCGTCAAGACAAGGAACATGCATAGGAATGTTTAGTGCTAGAAAACATAATGTGTGTGTGTGTGTGTGTGTGGTGGACTTTACTTTTAAGTACTTTTTGAACAAGTGAGTTTTTAAATGTTTTTAAAAGCTAGTGATACTGTCAGCCAGTCAAATGGGGCAGGGCAAGTTGTTTCACCAGCCAGGGACCACAAAGGAGAAAAGACTCGATTGTGATCCGAGACCTTGTAAAGCCCTGTAGGCAAGCATCAAGGATTTAAACTCGATGCGAGCAGCTACTGGGAGCCAGTGAAGAGAGGTGAGAAGAGGTGTGACATGAGTGTGCTTCAGCTGGTTAAAAATAAGGCGTGCCGCCGCATTTCAGACCATCTGGAGTGCTTTGATGGTAACTGCAGAAGCTCCAGCCAGGAGAAAGCTGCAATAGTCAAGTTTAGAGATGAGCATCCTGTCTCAAAGTGATGCTGAGAAACTAGTCCATACATTTTTTTACCTCTAGACTGGACTACGGTAATTCATTACTAATAGGATGTCCCAATAACTCACTCAAAAGCCTCCAGTTAATCCAAAATGCTGCAGCCAGAGTTCTGACTCAATTAATTTTCTTTGTTATGCAGATGATATACAGTTATACCTATTCATGAAACCAGATGAAACCATGTACCAGATGAAATCATTTAGGGAAACTTCCCGCTTGTTTAAAAGATATAAAGGCCTGGATGTCCTGTAATTTTCTACTCCTCAACTCAGAAAAATCTGAGGTTATGATATTTGGACCCAAAAATCTCAGAGACACGGAATCTAGTCAGATTGCTACACTAGATGACTTTACATTAGCCCCTACTGTGAGGAATTTTTGAGTCATCTTTGACCAAGATATATCATTAACTTCATACATAAAAAAAATATCTAGAACATCCTTATTCCACCTCAGGATTATTGCTAAAATTAGGAGCATCCCGTCACTAGACTGGACTACGTTAATTCATTACTGATAGGATGTTCCAATAACTCACTCAAAAGCCTCCAGTTAATCCAAAATGCTGCAGCCAGGGTTTTGACTGGGCTTAACAGCCAGTGTGATCTATCAGTGTAATAAGCTGGTTCAAATCTTATCTGTCAGATAGATCCCAATTTGTTCAAGTTAATGATAAATCCTCAATGCACTCAAAAGTTAATTATGGGGTCCCACAGGGTTCTGTGCTTGGACCAATTCTCTT
>JAUMHF010000012.1:24896902-24912762 GCA_032359275.1 Microctenopoma steveboyesi
GTCTCCATTAAAGTAAATTCGAATGTTATTAAGAAATGATCTGACAACAAAGGGTTTTGAGGAAAAACTAATAAGTTATCAATATTTATTCCATAAGTCAGAACAAGATCGAGGGTGTGATTAAAACTGTGAGTGGGTTTGTTTGACTCCTAGTCCATCCCCTACCAGGTGTGTCCCTGAGCCAGACACCCAGTGCTAGATCCCTGTAAGTCGCTTTGCATAAAAGCATCTGCAAAGTAAAGTAAAGACTCACTCTGTGCTTGATGTCAGCAATAATTATGTTAGAAGTAGCAGAATAACAGGATGCCTTTTCATTGGTTATTTGTGTTGCATTCTACGCAGATACAATGCTGTATTTTTTTGATTGGCTATAGTGTAGGCCCCTTCTCCCTTTTGATTGGCTGGAAAGTGAAAGGCTCTAGGACTCCAGCGGAAACACGCTTGTTTTTTAGTGAGATTATACTGTACCACGGGCTAAGAAATATTGGGCGCTGCGCTATTTTATTCTACAAAAAATTTTTCTGCGTGAAAAATACAATGTGTGACAGGAGTGTGTTACAAAAGACTGAAAAGAGTGACTGTCACGCATCGATGCGTAAGCCCTGAGTAAGTCATTTAAGTCTAATTAGAATGCATGCAATGGTCCAGCAGGTGGCAGTTAACAAGTAACACAGTGACACAGTATCGACACAGTATAAATACAGTTTGGGTAATGTGCCACAATGCTTCATCAGGCCTCATCTACCCATCACTAATATGTAGTGTGGGGAGACTGAGGGCCCTAGTTAAATTGGGAGTGTCGATCAGAGGAGGAAGAAAGAACAGGTGTGAATGGGGAGGGACTAATTAACATAAGCCTCCTCACGTGGTGTAGTCAGTGGCGCTGCAAGAATCTAATTCCATTATCTGAATTTTGGAAGGGTGCAGATGTAATTGTTGGGGCAAGGAACCTTCTTAATGACCCTGAACGGAGAGAAAAGTATACAAACAGAGACATTAATGATTCTACTATCAATTAGTTTTAACAAATTCAACATTATTTTAAAACAGTTCCAAAACAGCAGAATACTATGTAATTACTTTTTAATATTGCATAATGGAGTTTCCGTTTAGTTTTTGTGAAATAAAACTTACATACGTGGAAAAAAATCTATCTAGCTATGATCCATCCATGCTCACTAGGGAGCTGATGTTTATCTCCAGCAGTCACCAGGTGGGAGGCAGGGCTACAACTGGTCAGGTCTCCATTCCAGAGACACATAGAAACCATTCATTCACCACTCTCAATTGTCAAAAATGCTAAGCTACTTATTAAGTGGATAGTTTTTAGTTAGATAGTTTTATGTGCAGCATGCTTGCTAATGTTAAGCAAGCAGTTTGCTCGGATGCAGCAAAAGCAGGATCGATTCCCAGCTCAGGCACCCAGCCCATCCGCCATTCCAGGTGTGTCCCTTACTGAGACACTCACCGCTAGCTCCCCGAGTGCTGCCTGTGGTTGCTCACTGCTCCCTCCAAGGGGGGATGAGTCAAATGCTGAGGACAAATTTTGTTGTACCAATGTTTTCAATGATAAAAAAGCTTATTCTTTTTCTTCTTAACAGAACATTTGTTTAGACTAATGTTCTTTTTCTGTATTTATTTTATATTTATTCTGCATATTAACGGTAAGGTTTTCAAAAGGTTTTCAAAATCACTCAAATATCCCTGTTTAAACTTTTCCTACTGTTTATCAAGACTTGAACTGATTATGTTTTCCTTACATAAAATGTATTAACAGAACATGTAGTGTGGCAGTGTGGTGGATGAAGATGACTATAGGTTTTATATAAAGACTTTATCAGTGGGTAATGCATTGTTTGCAGTAATATGACTTGTTTTATTTAAGATTTAGCTCTTTACTCAGAGTGGACTGTGTGACTGAAGACCCCTGGGAGCTGTACAGCAGACCATCTGAATGATGTGCATTTGACTTAAAAGTTCCAGTTTTTCCTAATTGCTAAAATATTAAATAACTTTAAAAATGTATGTGTTTTTTCAATCAAACACTCTTTTGACCAAACCTACTGCAAGAAGACCAGATGTTTGTTTACGGTGCGGTGTGTCTATGCATCTAAAATGGATAGAAACATAGAGAGAGAGGCAGAGGAAGCAGAGGGAGAGGCTGAGGCAGAGGGGGGAGGCCGAAACAGGTTACTGGTGACAACTGTTTTATTTTGCTGTATATGTCTGCAAGTTCATTTTCTCCTTTGTAAGTAAGAAGAAGAAGAAAGATTGAACTGCGGACCTTCGATGTAAAAGTTTTGAATGGAGAAATAGAGGATTCAAGTGTTTTTGCAATTACGAAACACTGCAAATAAAGTAGTGTTACTTTTCATGAATGTCTCATTTAATAGATAATAGTAATAAATAACATCTGATAAATTAAAAAAATATATATTATATTGCTTTTGTTTAAGGTATTGGTTTAAGTTTTTTAGTATAAAAAGGATGCAGTGAGATTACACACCATGTTGAAAGCATATGCTTTGTGATAGTATTAGTTTGTAATAATAGAGCTAAGCATATAAACAAATAAATTCTGTTCACAAACCTCCATTCAGACCAGCATCCTTTCAGTGGTCTGCCAAAATATCATACCAACAGTTATGATGAAGATCAGCAGTAAAAATATTGAGGAAGCAGAATTCCACATAATGATGGGCCAACATTAAAAGCAGCAGTGTGTATTTAGCTCACATCACGTTTTCACTTCACGCCCTTCACAGCATGCTATCATTTTCAGCACTGTTTATCACACCAGTGGGTGAAGATAAACAGTGCAAATCAAACAGGTTGTGAAGCTGCTGGCTAACTTTAAATAGAGTAGAATACATCACACCACACACCACAAATATTCTATATTCTTTTTAAGGCCTTGCTGTTTATTCATTTTTCCCTACAACAGCAAATTACAGAAGCAGTATTGAAAATAAAAGTCTTATTTTCTTTTCATATTTGTAAAAAAAACCAAGGTCTGCACAAAATTTGAATGACAGTACAAAACGAATCGTTAATATGCCATGTAAATGGGGGGTGGGGTGTTACTGTTGGAATATCTATTATGCCTTTTTCAATAATGAAAACATCTAAATATCTTTACATTTCAGAATTATATCACATAATCTGAAACTATAGATATAAAAAAGATGAAAGAAATGAACATGTGTTTTTTGTGTTTCTTCTCTTTTTGTTTTCTTTTGTTAAGATTTTTTTTTGCAAATGAACACAATAAACACATAGACCTCTTAAATATTTTAGCAGTGCAACATTGTTTCTTTTGAGTTCCCCGCTACAGTATCCGTTTTCTCTAGTTTAGCAGACGTTGCTGGAGCTATGGTCGCACGGTTACAGTGGCGAGAATGAGTTTGAAATAAAATGCTGAGAATGTGTGTACCACAACACCACATTGAAAGGACATGGATATAGACAACATCACCTTTCTCAGGATTAGGTTTTTGATTGACTGTGGTGTGGAAAACCACTGAGTTCCACGTCCATTGCCTTGGTGATTTTCTCTCCTGGGGTTCTGACAGCAGAGCAAGTCCTTTTGTGACAGTTGGTGAACAGAGTAGTTTAGTTGTGTTTCGATGAGAACCCCCAGCTAAGAAGAAGCGGGCAACCATCCTTTGGTAAAACCACTGAGGGTGGCCAGGTGACCTGATTCAATTTGATGCTACTTGATCCCCCACTGTACCAGTGTCCCATCCTGATTACAGCAGCTCTGACATCACAATGTAATGGCTGCTACACAGATAAAACTTTTTTGTGGCCCCAGAAGCCTTAAGCTACAATACAGCATGTGAAAAATACAAAGTGGTTTAACCATGTGATACATGTTTGGCTAAAGTAATGATAGCACCATTCAGTAAGTATATTAACCCTTCTTCCTATCAGGAGGGAATCAGAAACAAAGTGCATTCGAGCTGCATTGCCCAGGTAGCATTTCTTCACTGAAGAATCCACAGTGATGTTTGAAAGTGATGAGCTAGTCTAGATCTTAGCTAAAGCAAAGTGATGATGATTGCTTTTTTTTTCGTACGCTGGATAACGTTTTCTATGTTTTACCACCTACTTTACCTTTGACATGAGCTTTTTCAGACTATCTCAATGTTTGTGACAAGCCATATTTGATGAAAACGTGAGACATTAATCACATCAGCTAGTTTTTCTTCTTTTGTTCTGCGGTGTTTGTCATGTATGTGTCATCTGTTACTGTGTTGTCAGTAACAGATGACTTGAATGCACACTGAAATCTCAGCAGACATCAGCCTCAAATCTTGCTTGTCTGAGAAATATAATGTAAAATAAAAATAAATAGGTACACTGCACCTTCCACAAAACAGTCAGAAGATTGTATTTACACTCACACAAACCCATGAAAAAAGGGATACTGTAGCTTTTTTCCATTTTTCCATTCTTTAAAAGGGCAGTAAAATATATTAAACCTATTTACATTTTATGGTTTTTGGCCATTTAAGCAACAAAAAACAAAGCTCTAATGTAATGTAAAGTGAAGAAAATTAAAAAAATAACACAAAAAACCGCAGATTAACAGAGGAGACAAACTAAAATATACTAAAGGCACTATCAGAACCATATACTGGGATTCTCACTTTCAGGGTCCTGGGTTCTACAGTTTTGCCAGATATGGTTCATTTAGAATTTTGATACATCTCTTTCATATGTTAAAATAAACAACAGCTTTTAAGAACTGATAATAAAAAACATTTCTTTGCCAAAAAATGATAAATACTTTAAACATTATTAATAAATTGGTCTCAACACCAGCATCTGATTGTAAAAATGAATGGAAATCAAAATAGAGAATTAAAATATCATCTACATCTGTACACATTTTTCTGTATCTTTTGTACACAGTGTCCCTTACGGGTAGGTTATTTTTACTGCAGCTCCTGAGAAAAGCGTGAATCAGTCCAAGCCTCCTATTGTGTCCTGAACCTGTTCTGGACACCCAGTAAGATGAGGGTGTTGGCAATCCCGTGAGTGCACCTACTCATGGATATGCCTACAGCCAGTTTTGCATGCTCTGTGAGCTCTGCAAATGATACTGTCAAACAACAGCATTGAGTTCTATCTCAAGCCTCTGAGTATGAGCTCTGTACATTGAGTTTGTCCTTCTTTAACTTGACACCATCCACTAATTCAAAATTATAGTTCTCCAGAGCTGATAAGTTCCTGTCTGACATGCCTCCATGTGAGCAGGCGCAGTACAAGACCACGCCACAAATAGCTCCCAGGAAGACTCCCAGGGCAGACATGGCAATGATAGTGATAAGGATGGGATCAAGCGTCTTTAGCATGTTGCCTGCTCCACTTATTTGGTTGGTCTCCACAGAGTTTGGATATTCAGTGGTCTCCTCAACTATATAAGAGACAGAGGCAGATGTAAGAATATCAAATTATTAAGTGTCCAAATAGCGGGTTTCTAAAAAGGAATACTGTTAAATCCTAACTAAATTACTTACGAATTTCATTGAAACGATCTTCTGGCAGCATGGGTTCAGTGGGTACTTTAGGATCTGCTCAAACAGAAATTCTAATTAAATCTATAGCTGCAACAAAACAAACTATAATGTTTATGGGTATTTAAACTGTGTTTTAGATCAAGAACTGAAAGTATTTAAACTATGAACTCACCTTTACAGTCTACTATGCTGAGCCCATTGAGAACCTTAATGTCATCAACAGCAATGTCTCCCCAGCTTTTTCTCTCCACCAGACCTTCAATCACCACCTTAAAAAAAGCAACATGACTTCTGGTTACCTTTTCTTCTACATTTTGCCACAATAGAGGAAACATAGACAGTTACAACCAACTGCTCCACCTTTAATTTAAAAATCTACGAGAACTGTAATTTACCTGATAGGCTTTGTTGGTGCGTGGCACGAGGACACGGCCCTCTCTCCAACGGTTGCCTTGATGACCACTGACCACCCAAAGCAGTGCATCAGCTGGTCCGTCAATTGTTTGTTTTCGTTGTTTGATACGCAACGTGCCAATGTGCGACCCAAACATGTGGTACCAAAAGGACACACACAGGTCCGAATCTGGAGAGCTGACCATTGGGCTAACCAACCGAGCCACCTCTGTCTCTTGTGAGCCTGTTGCTAAGGTGTAAATGAAGTTCCCTGATCCACCTAAAACATAAAAGACAGACAACAATTATGAGACTCAAACTGGTATAATGTGACTGTCAGCATATACTATGATAGGGACTATCATTAACCTACAAGGCTCTCACCTGTATGATCCATGTTGGGTCCAGTGTTGAGGGTGGGGGTGCCACTGGACTGGATCTGCCACTTCGATCCAGTGTCTTCAGATGTCCAGCTGCAGAAGGAAGGGTCATTGGCCCACCCGAAGTCACAGGCAAACCACAGAAAAGCTGCAAATTTATTTAAAAAAAAGGTCAAAATCACAATGGTAGCTCAGTGGGTTAAGGCATGAGGCTGGGGTGGAGAAGTTGACAGGTTTGATTCCCAGCTGTGGCACCCAGCCCATCTCACATACCAGTGTGTTCTTGAGTAAGACACTTTGCACTAGTATTAAAGGAAATATTGCCTCTCATTGTATCTCTGAAGGCATCTCTTAAGAAATACAATGAGACAGCTGCAAAATGCTCCCCCCAGGTGGATGGGTTAAATTGCAGGACATATTTCACTGTGTGTTGCACATTGTGTAACTATGTTTGTGACAAATAAAATTGGAATTTATTTATTTTATTTACCTGAAAAAACACACACACTCAATCTATCCTACTACAAGCACTAGAGGGCAGCAAAGAACCGCAAAAATAAAAACGTAGGATCAGACAGCAGGTAAAACAGGCTGGGCTAGAAGGCAATTAGAGATTGATGTTACAGTGTAGACATCATATAGACTATCTATAGCTGTCAGTGTAGTTACTGATTTGTTTAAAATAAAATAACATGAAGAAGTCTATGGAGGGACACTAAGAACAAGCACAAGCGGAGAGGAAGAGGAGGTCTGAACATGGTGTTCAATTGAGAAAGCAACATTCATAATAACCCGCACAGAACTCTGGGAACTCTCAGAGATACAATGAGAGTCAATATTACCTTTAATACTGGGACAGTCTTAACTAGCTGGCAATGGGTCTATTTATTTATTAAACACAAAGTTTGGAATTCCTATGTGGAACCATATAAAGGACCACATGTCACTTTTTTGTCATAAAATCCCATTCCAAAATAAAATGCTATTTTCTTTTTCTTGTTGGTAGGCTTTGATTAAGGCTACCAAGCTCTGGATGAGATGAGCAGCCACATGACTCACATGGCCATTGGATGAAGAACAGGAAGATTAGTATGCACACATCCACTGAGACATTCATGGGTTGAGATTCGTAAAATGAATGGTCAAACAGCGCAATATTTGTGCACACACACACAAACGCACAGCAGATAGCCTAAAGGGGGCCTGATAGAGCCTGTGGCCCATTAGCCAAGGTCAGATTGGGGCACAGCCATCTTAGCTGCTATAGGAAACAAGACTATGCCCTTATTTTCTGATCATTAGCATTGTGCTTTCCTGTTTTGTAATGTTTTTGTGTGTGTGTGTATGTATGCTCAATGTGTGTCAGTGTCGGCCCAGTGATTAGTGATTATGCTGAGAAGGCAGCAGCAAAGCACCGACACTAATCATCTGCTATCCTGCATCACACAACCTTCCTCACCCTGTGAGGGGGAGCCTCTCAGAGACATATCATCAGCCTTAATAACAGACACACATCAGAGAAGAGAGGCAGCCTTGAGCTAGCGTTCGTTAACTAAGGTATCCCTCTTAAAAATCCTACAAATTATTCTAAAAAACTTGAGTGGTTGAACATTTGCTCTGTACAACATTTAGGCATGTATAATAATAATTGAATGATTAATCATTTATTAATCTACTTGATACAACTCTTGTGGCCATGCAGTCATGTCCATGAGAACATGTCACTTCTCTTTAGGTACCAAAAATATGGGGTTTAGGGTCTTGTCCAGGGACAATTGGAACATGTGGCCCAGAAGAAGTGGATTGTAATAGAATAGAAATAGAAAAAGTTTCTTAGGTTGCCAATCAAAAACAATATATTAGATTGTATATTAGACTTAAGAAAGTGCACTCTTTTTAATTTTTGCAACACAGGTTTATTGAACCGCGTTACAGCCACCATCAGTGTGTGCACATTATCAGCACACGCTGATGAATGATTTGTATGCTTACCTGGAATGTTGTCTACTTCAGTAGTTGTGGTTTCTGGCATGGTGGTTCCACCTGCAACAACAAATTTGCATAGTCAGTCTAAGCTAGAAACAATCCTTTCACATACAGTAACGCCTGTGCACTGAATTTATCTATTCTAACTGCTAAATTAAACCAAATTTGGTCATCTTATATTATGAAGGTATAAACACACGATTCGGACGGTGCCATGCTCATCATTGGAAACTTTTAGTGTAGTAGGAAGTGTAGGCAGCAGTGCAGGTACAGAAAATTAATTAAGAAAATTAATCAGTGGGAAATTAGAGTACCAGTAAGTGGAAAAATAATTGCAATTAGACAACATGGGTGAAATATGAAATAATAAGGAGAGTCTGTGAGAATGTGTAGAAACAGATGGCAGTGGCTATGCATGCGTGGTAATCTCTGGTACAAGTTTGCTGAAACTCTCCAGTGAGTTGGCAGAGGTGAGCTTAAGAAATGATAGTCCAAAGAGAGCTGTAGGAAGTACAGGTGCAGTTAATTAGAGCTGTGTACATGCCAATGTGCACGTGAATTTGTGCAAGCATGCCTGTGAACAAAGATGTATCAAATCAAACTGTGGTAGAGAGCACTGAAGCTGTGAAACTGAATCAAGGGGTAGAGGGGTTGATAGGTGGGGCTGGTTGCAGTCTCATGAAGGTGATGTTAGCACCTGTCACGTCGTAGTCATCACCTGTGCCGCTGTGGCAGCTCGCCTGATCATCATCACACTCATCTGATGGAGTAGTGCTCGGAGACACAGTGGTAGGTGTGGGGGGGGGGGCTGTAAGTGTAGAATGAGAAAGACAACATAGATCAGATTTCAAGTTGGAAAAATATTTTTAGCTTGATGGCTTTGTCATTTTATTCCTGTTTAAAGTGGAACTTTGACTGGAAACAATTATATTATGCAAACTATTGTTTCCTATGTTGTAGTAAAATTTAGTTACTGTATTACATTACATTCCGGGTGTTTTGTTCTTACCTCAAATGATGTACTCCAATTTAGAAGCAACGTGTTGCAGGGTTTGAAATTACACTACATTTATATGGCATATGGTTTTCACCAAAGTAATGACAGAGTAGTCCAACACAGACAAGAGGTTAATGCCAGATGAATAGCTCTCAAGCAACTGAACGAGGAGGCAGAGGATGCTGTCCACCAACGAAAGGGACAGTGGCTCAATCCCAAGCTATCCAGCCCACAAGTGAAAATACCTTAAGCAAGACAATGATCCCAAAGTTGCTTCTGTGTCTGTGTCCCTTATTTGTGGGTCACTTTGATGTGTTCTAGAGTGCCATCACATGGTCGGGACGTGATATAAAAGGTGTTACTTTGGTTTGATAGTGTAAAAATTAAAAATTAAAGAAACACTAAAATGAACTCGGCCCAATAGCAGTGAGGGTGTATAAATAGATAACTCAAATATGTTGAAACAGGACTTAGGATTGGCTAAAGCCAGGGCCCCTAGATGCTGTAGTGGTTTATCATTATGGCCCTATTACACTTGGATGTGGGCAAGAGATGGCTCCACTGCTGCACAGCAATCCTGTGTGGGTGTGTGTGTATTTGTGTGTGTTTACACTGTCTGAGTAATGAACTTGCTTCCCCAGTACAGAGGGAGGGCAAAGTAAAAGGAGAGACCCAAGAATGGAGAGAAAAATATTTCTACTGTATGTGTGTGTGAGAATGTGAGCGTGTGTGTAAGTGAGCGTGTACTCTCACACTCTCCCTGCGCTAGATGAAAGGAGGGAAGCCTCTCACAGAAATGAGGATTTAGTCCATTTAGTCCTGGCTTCTTACACACACGCACACACAAACACACACACTCACTCGATCTCCTGTGCATGTAGATAGTTGTGTATACATGCCTGTAGCCACATCTTTGCAGGGTGATAATGATTACTCTGTGTATATGTCTGTGACAGTACAGCATGTGTATGTTTGGCATTAACACAGAAAAGAAGCATTATCCTCTGACTAAAGCTCCTGGTGGAAGTCTGTGAGGCTTACAACAGAATGGGGCAGATCCAATATGTAAATGAACTCAGAGCTACACGCTCTTGTTTCTCTGAGCTGTTTCTGTGCTACATCAGCTTTGACAGTGACAGAAAAAATAGAGGTGATTTTAAAGTGTGTGATGCCTGACATACAGGAAGCCCTCACACAGATCTTTAAATAACTTAAATAATAATAACTAAACACTGGCAACTACACGGGGTGCAAGCCTCATACACTTCTGGTCATTAACTAGGATGATCGATGGCTCACCTGAGACTGAGTAAAAAAAGCCTACGTGCGTCAATCATCATCATAAAATAATATTCATTCTAAAAATGCAACATTACTAAGAGTAAAAATGTCATTAAGTGGTTAAAACTCTTAGCTGGAAATGTCATTGCAATGACAATAAAATCACATAATTTTAATAGAAGGTTAGATAAGATAGTCCAGAAATCCCAGGTCAGATGAGATACATAATCTTATTTTAGTCTACCACAGTGTCTCCTAAGAGTTGGAGGCCTCCTAATGAGATACCTGAGAAAAAAAGGACCAAAAGTTGTAATCCAAAATCCTAACCCTATCTATAAGGCTGAGGCCAGGCCACTATACAAAACTATTTTTTCCTGTTCTATTTGTAGCCTAATTTTTCTGGGAACATATCAATCACAATCTTGAATGAGCTTTCTAAAGGTAACATCATCAAAGATTGTAGTATTATTGATATTGCAATGCAGTGCAGGGTGTGTAGGTAATGTGTGACATTGGGCTGTAGAATGTGCCCCTCTGTGTAAGGTGAATACTTGTTATTGATGTCTCTTCTGTGTTCCATTTATAAAATGATTGATAAAACATTGATAAAATAAATGTGGCAGCTACATGTGCAACTAGTGCAACTCCCTACTTGGGACAATAAAGTGCATCATGTCATATTGGTCCAAATCATTTGCTTCTGGCTCAGCTCCATCTTCACCACATACAGACAAAAAAGTTAAACTATTTACATTCAATTTCGCAGCCCAGAAGCTCAAGTCGAAAACCCATGCCAGCAGGGGTGACCCTCTCCGGAAAGATTCTGATGAAACGGGTCAGGAGGGGCTCCAACGTCCTCAACTCAGGTGTGTCGTAGTTGCTGTTCCCTTCAAATATCTGGGATTGGTAGAGGAAATGGAAGAAAGTGAAACAGAAAGTCAGTAAAAAAAGCGTCATTGCGGGGTGATTGCTCTCTCAATACTGAAACCCTGAGGCAGATTTGTGCTTCTTCCTTCTGAAAACTAAAAGTCGTGTGGAGGGGTGTCATGCACTGATTAGATGCAAGAATTTTGGAAAAGAAAATGTCCAATTAACAGCCTTAACATCTAAAGCACAGCTTAGGAAACTGTCACAGGGGGCTAGTGGCAGTATGACAAAAAGTTCAAATGGCAGTATTCAGCTTATACATCTCTTCATGTTGCACGTTCTTTCCTCTGTTGTCCTTAACTTATGTCATAAATGGGATAATTTTATATGGTAAACATCTTTTGGTTTGTTCTAGAAAACAATGAATCAATTCCCTGGATACAACTTTCCCTACAGTTAAATTCTTATTACTATAACGGTTCTTTGATGGAACAAATTCTCAAGCAAAAACTCTCACCTTTGGCTTATTCCCATTGCTGTCCAACACTGTCCTCCAGTCAGAGCCATTGTTACTGTAGCCAAGGCGAAACTTCTTCATAAATACTTTGTTCTCACGGTGTTTCCCTCCCTGAATGATCAACCCCTTTACAAGCTTTTCCTCTCCAAGATCCACCTGCAGCCATTCATTGATGAAGGGCTGTGGCTGGGGAAGCAGGGTCCACCCTGTCCTGCTGGTCAGCAGACGGACATTCTCTGGTACCCAGCTGCGGTCGGTATGTGAGGACGCCGTGATCTGGCTGTCAGTGATCAATCCTGATACCATACCCAGCATGCCTGAACATGGGTACTCTGAAGAACATAAGGGAAAAGGTTCTTAACCTTTTGATACTACCTAATGAAACCTGTAGAGATGCTGGATGATACACTACAAAGACTTGATATTCAACATAATTTACTATTCCACAAGTTAGGTTTGAGGTTCATACAGAGGCAACAGGGAGAGTGAAAGTCAAATTGAGGAGGGCAATTCTCAAAACTATTTGTGATGTTACTGTGATCTCTCTTCTATTCTTTTTCTTTTTCTCCCTCTGTCTGAAGATCTCATACATACCAATTCCTCTGCCTGAAGTGATTGTCTCCAGGCAGCCAATTAAAACCCTTCTCTCAAGTGGTGCTTCCACCTCCTGCATTCTGGGAATGCATTTTCTTTTCATCTGCCTTATCCACCCCCTCCTCTCACTATAGACTCACATGCAGTGTTTTCAGTTTTTATCTGCAGCAGCAGATGTGTGATACATATATAATAAATTCCTATTCATGTAACATCTCCGTAATACAGTGACAAGTGATGTGGCCATTCAACAAGGTTATACAGTAATACAGTAGCTTCATGCTTTAACTACTAACACAGTCTAATGCTAAATCTTATGTTTCTCAAATTTTTCGTTAAAAATTCAATCCAAAGATCAAGAGTACACAATAATGCATTTACTAACTGCATTCAGTAGGCTGATGATTCTAGACATTTTTATTTTCTGCTTGTTGACATGGGAATTAATAGTATCACTGCATCTGGAAAAAGTAAGCACTGACCTGAAAAACAAGGCTATATAAAAATGAGAAATATATTTTAAAATATATTATATTATATTATATTTACCTAAAGTATACTTTAGGTAAAAATAAACGTATTTACTAACCTGTACTAGTATACTTTCCAGTTCATAAAAATATACTCTTAATATACTTTACTTTATATATATTGAGAGAAGGGTATGTGTGTGTCTGTCACTGAGTATGGTAAATTATCCTAGTTTATACTTTTGGGTGAACTCCCTGGGTCATCTGGAGCATCTGGAGCTGATTTACTTCAGCTGTGATCAGAGAAGCTTCTGAGATGGCATGCACACAATGACACACCCAGAGGAACAAATATATAAGTATGTTTGTGGACTGTGCAGATGCTGACACACATCAATGCGGGCCACATTTAAGTGGCATTTTGGGTGGAGCATCAGTGGCTCATCAGAAACAAGATCTTTATACACCTATTATTTAAAAACAACTGGGTGGATTTGTTTAAAATGGTGTAGCTGTGTTTACCATAGTAGAGCCAAAATGATACAGGTAAAATTTTTGAATTAAACTCCTACTCTCCTCCACTGAGTTTTTATTTCAGTTTTATTGTAAATGATTATGAACTCAGCAGTAGAAAAAATTAATCACTAAGCTTTTGCGGCTACGCTGTTTCTTTCTTTTCAACTGGGCTGCTACCATGTAGTGGCAGAGTCTTCAAAGCACCCAGGGGTGCTGACGTCATCATTGAGGTCCTGTGGTAACGTCAGTCCTGTGATGTGTGTAAGATATTTACAGTGGTCTGGTCGTGTTCCTAAAACAAACATTCCAGCTGTAACCCTGCTATACCAACTGTGGCCTCTGCTATTTAATCAGCAGCCACATGTGTATAATTTATACCTATATAACTCCACACAACTACAGACATATGAACACATTATGCTGTCTTTGTCTAATCTAGAATTCAACTTTAACCCGAAGATTAATGCTGTACTAAAAACTCAAAAATGTTACTTCTGGAGTCATAAAAAGACATTATCTCCATTCAAGACAGAGGTTAGCTCAAATTAACATTCAATACATATGCTCATAAATCTATGGAGCAACAGACAAATGTGATAAAACCATGTGAAAATGAGCCACACATATACACAAGCCACTTATTAACCACTAACCAACAAAAAAAGGCCAAAATAAGAAGAGCTTTGCCAAAATCAAAGCTCTGTGAGTAAAAAGAGAAACATGTAATCCGCCTTCATGCCCACCGCTCTGTTATTACTTTAACCCTTGAGGAGGGCTTTTACAGAAATTGAACTCACACCTGACAGAACTAAGGTGAGGCCAGGATAGGGAATATCAACTATGTTGCAACAAGGCGAGAGCTCAACAAATGCTAAGGTCTGCCCTAATCAGGAATAAACTTTATTGCATACTGTATAATACATATAGTGGTGTGTTTTCAGTGTAAGAAAAGATAGAGCTGATGTGTGTGTGTGTCTATGCGTGCAGGAATCTCACCAACCTGATATCTTACATCCATACACCTCAAAGCGCAGTGCAATTCCAGTTTCCCAGGTAACAGGACGAATCCGTATGAAACGTGTCAGCGTGGGTTTGGGCACCATCGACTTTGCAACGTCAACTGGGTTAGTGTTGCCTTGGAAAATCTATAATAAAGGATGAGGTAAATTGTTACTTGAGGTGCAGGTTGGACATTTTTGTGAGACCTTGGTTGCATTTGGTTAAAACACATATCAGAGAACTATGTAGTCAAATAATCAATTTACAGCAACATGATTACCATCTAGCTGAGTGATTGAAAAGAAAAAGAAATAACAACATAAATGGCACACTATTATTTTGCTACAATATTTAGTGTTTCTCTGTCTCTGCTTAAAGTTCCCTCTGACTTTCTCATTTTTACCACATGTAACAGCACAAACATACCAGGACCTGTTACTGTGAAACCGGAAGCAATATCTGTAACACTGACAAGACCAGATTGACTCAAGATGTCCTTTTGGAGTACTCAGATTTCAGATATGGTGGATGTTTTACTGCAGTGTGCTGCTTAAAGGTCAGAGTTAACACTGTCCTCCCAAGGTCAGCTGACAGTTTACAAGCACTATACGAAGTGGGAAGCCACCCAGAACAGCTCCCTGCTCTCCACAGTCCATCACAATTCATTCTGAGTAACTACATCTAAGTCACACATGTGATCTTGTGACCCCAAACCACCCAATCCCACCACCAGCTGTGGGGAGACAGTAATCTAGCTGAGAGAAGCAGGATGGTAAAAAAAAAGCGAGATCAGCTAAGAGAGTTCAGCTAATCTAGGATGACTCAAAACACCAAGAGACCTGTCCCATTAGTCCATATAGTGGAACTGCCCTTCTGTAACCCAGTCCCTAATCAACGTATGAAAACCATGTCACTTAGGCACCATCCTTTCATCCTTTCCATGTCACACAAAGTGGATTTTTCAGGGCTGCACTAAGAGACAAAACTGCAGGAACAGCAAGTAGCAAATAGTGCCTGTACAAAAGCAGCATGGAGTCCGGTGCCTTTATGCTGCCACTTTACAGAAGTAACTATGTACTTTGAACAGACCATAAATGAATCAGGTCCAGGGACATGTGTACACTGAAACAAGCACGCCAGTTTGGATGCTCTGTCTTTTGCTCCACAAGAACTGTTTTATTAAAAAGATGCCTTTTGGTATTTACATGTCAAACATTGTGAGTGTCAAACACAAAGATGCCTCGCTGACCCTCTAGACCAGGGGTGCTCACTCCCGGTCCTCGAGAGCTACTATCCTGATTGTTTTCCAACCATCCCAGCATTTACAGCTTCTGA
>JAUMHF010000012.1:24913295-24933226 GCA_032359275.1 Microctenopoma steveboyesi
CAGACTGTTCCAAAGTCTGGGGCCAGCCACAGCAAATGCTCTGTCCCCTCTGGTTTTAAGCTTGGTTCTCGGAATGGCTAAAATGAGCTGAATGCTGGATCTCATGGTTCTAGCTAGAGCATGCAAAGACAACAGCTCAGAAAGATAAGGAGGAGCCAGACAATTCAAAGATTTAAAAACAAAGAGCAAGATTTTAAAATGGATCCTGTATGAAACAGGAAGCCAATGTAGAGATGCAAGCACCGGAGTTATATGTTCTCGCCGCTTCATGCCAGTCCGACTGTAATGCAACCGAGCAGCTGCATTTTGCACAAGCTGGAGTCGATGTAATGGGGTTTGGTCCAGGCCATAATATATGGAGTTACAGTAGTCCAGTCGGCAGGTAACAAACAGGTGAATAACCTGTTCAAACACGTTAGCTGGAAGATATGGCTTTACCTTAGCTAACTGTCTAAGGTGACAGCTTGTGAAATTTAAAAGAGTTGTCAAAGAACACTCCCAGGTTTTTGACATGAGGTTTGCAGTATAGCCATAATGGGCCCAGGACACTGTCCACTCCAGTTAGGACAGTAGGATTACCAAAAATGATCATTTCCGTTTTCTTTTCATTTAACCTAAGAAAGTTAATGGACATCCACTGTTTAATGTCAGTTAGACAGTTAATGAGATTGCTAAGAGATCCTGTGCCAGAATTTATCGACAAATATATTTGTAGGTCGTCTGCAAAACAGTGAAATGTAATATATTTTGAAAGAATTGATCGCAAGGGCGGTAGATAGAGACCAAACAGGGTAGGGCCAAGGATAGAACCTTGGGGCACGCCACAGTTAAGATGGGCTACTTTTGAATTGAAACGGCCCATATTTACAAAGAAGGATCTTTGGGAAAAATAAAATCGAAACCACTGAAGAGCAGTGCCCTTAAGGTCAACACACAGTTCTAGACGCGATAGGAGAATATTGTGGTCAATCATGTCAAAGGCTGCAGCTAGGTCTAACAGCAGAAGGGCAGCCGAATTGCCAGTGTCCGTGGTTAAAAGGAGATCATTACAAACTCTTAAAAGTGCAGTCTCAGTGCTGTGTTGTGATTTAAAATCAGATTGAAATTTTTCAGAAATGCCATTAAGATCAAGGTTAGTAAAATCCACACTACGTCCACAAATTCGAGTCTGCTTTGGAGGGCCGGCGACCGGGGGAAAATGGTCGAGGTCTCCCGGGACAACAGGCAGGATCCAGCGACAAGTGTAGTCCAATGTTAGACCAGAGTCATGAAGGTAAGCCCTGGTGGCCTTAACACACAGACCACCTCGCTTTCCGCGTTTTCTTATGCGTTTTCTCTCAGGTATGGAATAATAGATGCGGCGTAGGAATGTCGGAACAGCTGATTCAAAGGGTGGAGGCGGTAGACTGTGTGCTTGTTCTTTAGCAGCTTGTTTCAATATAAGTTCATATGACGCTTTGATGTTTAGGAGTGACTGGCGACCATACATAAGTAGTCCTGAAACATTTCCAAAAGTTCCGCATAGTGCAATAAGCAATATCCAAATCCTGACAGATAGACGTGTCGCCATGAACAGTGTCGGCGCCATCTTGGTCATCTACGACAAAGTATGGCGACACACCATGAGATTAAATGGAGGAAGGCTCACGAAAATACTCTTCCAACTGCCATTTAAGTAAGAGCACACATCCGGGACCGAGCCGGTCGATTTGATGTATAGTTTGTGCGGTATCCTGCTCCCGTTCGGGCCGCATTCCGGTTGACGGAAGAATAAGATATAAATCTATAAAGAGAACCGTTTAGAGGTGGATAATAATAGGGGCCTCCAATGAGTAAAGACAATGTATGCATTGCCTCCTATTAATTTTTAGGGCAGGCACCTAATGATAATTTTTGTAGAAAAGGTAGATGCAGAGTCTGTATTAAAAATGCAGTGACACACTGGAGATTTAAATACAACTCAAACCACTATTAGAATCACCTCTAGCTATAGTTAATCAGTTGATCCTTGGAATTTAATAAACAGCAATGAAATGGAAAATCACATGATAATAATGAAAGAGACACAGGATGACAACTTAATTTCCTGAGATGGGAGACAAGCCCTTATTGGAATAAAGAAAGTGTTGAAAAGAACAGGGTCTGCAATTACATTATTTTTAAAATTGGCCAGGAGGAAAAAGAGATACCGATTGAATATCAAGTATTATGTTTTTGAAAAATGCAGACTTTTTATAAAGTAATTATGTTAGTTACTACAGGGGTATTATATATTTATGGGAAGTCAGCCAGAGGCAGTGGGGTCAGAGAAGCACATGTCACAGTGTATGAGTGCATGTGTATTCTGCAGTAAGATGAATATAGTACTGGAAATTTTGTTATGTGTGTGCTGTATTTAGAGCTGATTTCTGGGCAAAGGAACTGAGTGTATATGATAAAGCAACGCTCAGGATTATGAACAATATTTCTAGTAAGAAGTGACACATGCATTGACAGCAATAACAAATCAGCTGCCTCTTAACTCTGTTGAAGGTATTTACTATTAACATGAATATAACATCCCTTCATTCATAAATGATACAGGCAGGAAGCAGTGGTGTGAGATAAGGCTTTTGATATTGATGTGAAATTGACTCAAGATCTGAAGGAAGAGTAACAGAAGTGAGTTCACTTGTGTACAAGAAAGCAGACAAATACAGTAGCACATACATTTCACAAAATCAAATTGAGTATAATCTGCCTTAAAAAATATCAACAGAGCTGCATAATGATAAACAAGAAGCTGGAACATCTGTATACCACAGAAGGAAACATATATAAAGTACAAACATATATTAAGGAAACACAATAAATCTGGATGCTACCCACACTCTTCGCCTTCTCAAAGGGTTGGATAGATGGAGACTAACATAAGAGACCATCACATACCAACAGACTACTTTTGTTTCAGTCTAGAGCAGGGGTAGGAAACTTCGGTCCTAGGGAGCCAAAGCCCTGCTTGTTTTCCAACCATCCCTGCACTTACAGCTGGCTGAACACACCTGATCCAAGTAATCAACAGTTCATGCTCTTGGTTAACCGCTGGAGGGTTGGAAAACAAGCAGGGCTGCAGCTCACTAGGATCAAACTTGCCTACCCCTGGTCTAGAGGCTCATCGGGCTTATGTACTTAACATGTACTACTTAAGTCCCA
This sequence comes from Microctenopoma steveboyesi, assembly GCA_032359275.1. NCBI lineage: Eukaryota > Metazoa > Chordata > Actinopteri > Anabantiformes > Anabantidae > Microctenopoma > Microctenopoma steveboyesi. The sequence goes on from JAUMHF010000012.1 coordinate 24,916,488, forward strand.
GATTTTGTTTGGGTCCAAATATAGAGACAAAATCAAATCCTGCCAGCTTCAGACAGTTTCTATCTAATAACGCAGGACTTAAATGACTCTTTGCTTGGTAAATAGCCATATGTGGCAGCAGTGGATAAGAAAAGCAAAGCAGCAGTCAGCAAGACCATCAAATGGCCAAACAAAACCATTGGATCCCAATGGCCTATTTCATAGGCAAACCTAAAAAGGTCTAATATGAAGACATGGCCTTGAAATGTTTTCTGTGTAATGGCCTCATTAGGTGTAATGGAGAAGAAGAGCCTCTGGGAATGTGAGTGAGAGGCAGAGCTAATTGGGACCAGCCATGAATACTTAACAATCAAACAATGTTAGTGGGCTGAAATGTCACTGATTTGAAGATGGTTTGACTGAAATATAATATTTATTAATAATCTGGTTCAAAAAGAGAATTTTTTACATTAAATGAACATTTTGATTTTAACTCTAGTACTTTTTTGAGTACTCTGCCATCACATCACACATAGTAAGTAAGTAAGTAAGTTTAAAAACCTAATTGCAGTCCAAAGGTGTCATCAAGAGCAGAAATAATAACAGTAAGGGTGGTAAAAGCAAAAGATGCAAAGCTATAGAAAAGGGACAAGAGGAAAAGAGTGAATCAGAGAAGATTGAGGATATAAAATGCCAACACTGATGCCCTGAAAGATGTGAAGGACAGAGGCATGGGGTGTACACAGGCAAGATCAATTTCACAGACTGATAACAGGCCCTGAGTAATGAGCAAGCATAATTTATTAATGGCTCCTTGTTAGATGTAGAGGAATGAGACGGAGGTTAGGCTCACAAAGAGAGGTTAAATGGGTCATGAAGAAAAGACGTACTGCCACGACACCTTGATATAAAGCATTGAAATCCATTCCACATCATAGAGAAACAGTGAAAACAAACAGGCCAACATAATAGTTACTAGTCTGACTTCTTTTAGCTCAGCACTAAATTTAACACAAGATGATCATAAACGTAAGCCTCAGACATTAACCATCATTTAGAAAGTACATGCAGTACACAGTGGGTCTTGGGTAAACACATAACTCTCTGATAAGACAGTATTTGTCATTGTTACTCACAATGGTTTAATAGGTGATGGCAAAGTGTGATAATGACTAATACAGCATCAACAGGTAGGTGCTGCATTGGTAGCTTTTGCTAATCTAACAGAATGAAACTTGCATCTGTTCTAAATTCACTGTATTGTTATTTTTTCTGTTAAAGTGTCTAGACTCAGACATGCCTGTAGACAAATAACATGATTGATTCTGGGCATGCTGGCTCATGGTAACTCACATCTGAGCCATAAATATGCCATGCAGGGTAGAAAATCACCCAGACTTCTCTTTCAGTGGCAGGCTGATAGTCCAGTAGGCTCAATCTGTCCTTGTCTCGCTAGGGTTTCAGCTCTAGCAAAGATCAAAATATATACGTATATGTGTGACTAGTGAACTGCGGGTCCAGGTGGGAACTGGGTATGAGGGACCTGTTACTGTTACTCAGGGTATTGCCACATGGACTGTATTAGATGATAAAATCTACTCCTACATGTGTGCTGCACCACATGCAGTTTATAAGACTGTGGATGGGTCTTGATTTTTAATTGGCTTTTAATGTAGTTGACAAGACGTTCTATGCAACAACCCATGCAAGAACTTTAGCATACTAAAGTTTCATGTTTAAAATGAATTTCTTTGCTTCTCCAACATAAGGGAGTAAAATAGCTTCTCATTAGTATATGTGTGTGCATTTGGTTTTCTGACTGAATAACCAAGGCCCCTGGGGAATTAACATAATTAAATTTATTATAAACACTAAAGCGTAAAAGACTTACAAATCCTGTTTATTGTTGTTTAAAGTCAAATCTCAAGAAGAATACATTTCAAATTTAAATGTCGGGCTAATTAAACTACAATGAAATTTCCATATGTAGGAATCAAATAGCCTGTATGCACTACATTAGTCAGATCACATTCTGTATTTTTGGAGGTAAGGAGTTTGTTGGATGACAGATTTAAACCTCCTGAGTAAGAGTCTTGCATAGGTTGGTTGAGAGATGGTCTGCCACTTCTCACAATGATTTCCCTGCTCTTTGCTAGGGCTTAAATTGTGAAATGTTTCAAAGGCTTTTCAGAAGATTCAGACTCCTAATCCATCCCCTACCAGATGTGTCCCTGAGCCAGACACCCAGAACTAGCTCCCTTTAAGTCGCTTTGGATAACAGCGTCTGCCAAGTAAAGAATATGCTGATTAGGATTCTTATCATTTTCATTGGCAAAATGTTGACTTCCCATTCCCCAATCCCTTGCTTGCTAGACCAGAAGCAGTTATTCCTCATAAAATACAATTTTAAATGATTGAACATCTAGAAATGTACACATAACTACTGTTCTAGATAATTAAAGAGAGGTGTTTCTATTCCCAGATGCATTTTTATCTGCATCCGTCAATAACTTCAGTAATATCACAGACTGTACAATGTTATTAGACAAATTTCACTTTGTTCAGAGTTCTATCCTCTGAACAAAGAATTAACTCTCCTTTTATGATAATTGTATTACTCAAATGCAGCAGGACCTATGAGCTCCACTTACAACTTTCCATTTATCATCATGCTCACTTTACTTTACTTTGCTTGGCAGACGCTTTTATCCAAAGCGACTTACAAGGAGCTAGTGCTGGGTGTCTGGCTCAGGGACACACCTGGTAGGATGGATTAGGAGTCAGACAGGGTTTGAACCCACAACCTTCTGCATTCTAGTCTGACAATTAACCCATTGAGCTACCAGGCTCACCTGACAGAATTATAGTTAATTATTAGCCACACCTCTGTGGTGGGATTAAATTATACATGTCTTCCTGAGAACTGTTCATCTGTTTTACTGCCAAAGAGGGACATAGCCAACAGCTTCAATAAAATAAAAGGTTGTCCGGTTTGTTGTGTGTGAAATGGCTCAGGTGAGGATTGTTGCATGATTGAAGATTTGCCAGCTATTAGAGGAAGGATGTTAATGGTAAATTACCTCAAAAATTCAAAGTCTAGGGTCAATTCCAGTTGTACTATACACATACAACACACACACACACACACACACACACTAAAAATGCTCTGAATAGTGATAATAAAACAAGCAACATGGATCAGGGCAGGAAAGTGGGCAAGCTTAAGTCATATCTGCAATTCCTGATGATTCAGTACCACAATATATGGCTGATGGTGACCATTAAGTGATGATAACTGATTATAGGACTATAGGCATTGCTAGAATAAAACTGACACTGATCATAGTTGAGTAGCCTTTTTGTCTCAGGTTACTTATGCAGCACTGTTTCTTTTCATTACATCATGCCATCCCTGATGTTTCTATTTCTAATTCTGCTTTTGGGCCACTCCACTCGAGTGTGTGTTGTCTATCGTCTCATTGATTTTCCATTGAGCGTGGGGCCAGGGAGCATCGAGTCACAAAAAGCATCCATTGTTTCCATTTGTTCGGCATAATAATGATCTCTCTGGCAGCTGTGTACCAGACTCCACTCCTCTGCTAACCCTAGACTTCATCAATTGAAACGCTGCTGATAATTACCAGTCCATATTCTAATTACTCACTCCTCGTCATAGTGGTAAACCCTGGAATGATGACAGAAGTGAAGAGGGAGACAATGAAATTAAGGGGACATTTCTGCAACTTGCTGTTGTGGAGTAATTGAAAACACATTTAGATAAGAAGGAAAGCTGGATATGCTGTGATTACATATGGTCAAAGTGGGTCATGCCCCTCAACACGTGACAAAATCATCTTTTGTAAATAGTTGGCTTTACCTTGAGATTAGCATCATATGGACAAGGTAATGGAGAATCATGTGTTAAGAAACACTGATAAATTTGATATGTATCTTCAGTGCTAATATAATCTATTAGAGGAGCAAGATTAAAGCATATCTCCTATAACAAGAGTAAAATGAGTCACTATCTCACTTCACAAATAAACAGACACATACAGAGGCTGATAAATACATAAAAACCAATGAAATAAGAAGGGATAATGCATCCTGTCAAGTAGATTGAAGATCATGGGAGGTGTTACTGCAGCTAAATTATAGATATGAACTACACAATACTCTCAGAAAGTTAAAAACCTTACTCTAGCCCCACTGTATGGCATAGAATGCACTGTATTGTATGCTTAACATCATGAAGAACAGCTCACTCCCTTTCCACAGCTGGTATCTATATAACAAACAGCAATTTTCACTTAATAGGTCTTATTATTGCCTTTTGTCAGGCAAGCGGTTGTCAACCTGAAACCATATACTTCCCCCCAGGTGTAAATGTTGTTTTATGCAGCCCCAGTTTTCATGGCAACATGTACAGTTCAGATTTCCTTGTGGAACTAGCCGAAGTTCATAAACAAGAATCAAACCATTAGTTAGATCTGAAAAATTAAATGAAGATTTGTTTAGAAGGATTTTTTATTCTTCTTCTTTATCCCCCCACCCCCCAAGGACCTCTCTCCAGCTTTGTGTACACCAAAATACTTATTAATGCTCTGGCTAACCCTGTACTCAATGCTGCACCACACCACACCGATCTAATTATCCAGCAAAGACTCTGCAAACTCAAACTCTCCATGCATCAGAATCAGGCAGCATTAAAATGCATCACAAATCTGGATTATGTTCAGTAAAAAAGATGAGAAGCAGAACAAAGGAAAATGGCCAGGAATCAAAAAGTTGTCTGTTGTGAATAATAAAACTGCAGTGATAATAAAATAATACAATAAAAATACAAAAAAAAAAACAATAAATTGTACTTAAAACAGTGCACTGAGATGATTTGTACGCGAATCAAGAGGATTGGAGCTTGTTGCAGCACTATGGGCAGGATTAACGCAAGAGGAATGTAGAATTGTATCTTTTAATACCACTTGTGATAATTGGGCTTCAGCTCAGAGTGCTCTGCACAAGTGCATCACACTCCTTAGAAAACATAAATTATATGGCGACCACAGACTTGGTTCTTTCACTGTGTTTGAGATGGGAAAGCCATATTGAGTGTTTTGATCTGATTAGTACTGGGAAATCAACAAGCTTGTTAGAGCACATCCCCTCTAAAAGTTTGATTTTACTACCAAATCAAATTCTCAACATGATCAATACTACAGCAGGGATTCTTTAGTGACAAGAAATCATAGCCAAATCATAATCATGGACAGACACAGCACAACAGATGCATGCAAACACATTGACATACACCCTGACACATTGATTAAATTAGTCTAAAGGAGCAATGGGGCCCCCAGGACAATACTATTATTGCAATAAGAAAGGAAAAGCTTGTTTATGGCCCTTCCCAAGCAAATATTTGGCTTTAGGTCATCTCTATTATTTCTCCCCAGAGGAATATGCTGAGGCCAAACGTTTCAGTACTCAAGCAAAGCTTGTAAAAAAAACAGTCATGGTATACACAAGGCCTGTAGGCTTTTGCTTAATAAATCAAACACGCTCCAAATCCATCTAGGTAGTGCAGTGGCAGTTGTGTCACTCGGGGGTTTGTGCTGTAAGTGGACCTAGGATTTGTGACTTATCCCCATTTGAAGATGGAAGAAGTAAATCCATAATCTTTCCACATAGAGTTTCCCTGGTGGGTGATGATCACTTTGCAGAGATAAGCTGACAGACAGAAAATTATGAGCCTATTTCTGTGTTTGACAGTGTGGGTGTGGCTTGGCAGCATGCTTGGACTAACTCCTAGCATTCCTGCAGATGGAGCCTGTTGTTAAGGTATGGAAAAGTTAGTCAGATAGGACAGCAAGACAGAGGAACAAGGAAACACATACTGCAGGCAGCTGCCATGCTATGTCTGTGAAATGTAACATAATAAGTAATGTAGTACCTGTATCCATTCTTTGTTTGAATCCTCTGCTGGTGTCCATGCATTTTCATAGTAGTTGAGTCTAGAGCGCTCTGGGGACCAGCTGGGGTTGTACTGGGATGAAGCCATAATTTGATCTGATGTTATCTCTCCTGACTCCATCCCCAACGGGTCACTACAGTCAAAGTCTGAAATAAAAGTCAAGCAGTGGTTAGAATGAAAGTATGAAAAAAAAAAGTAACAGATGTTTAGTCCAATTCTAAGCACCAGAATGTACCCAGCATGTGCTTTAAGTGTTCTCCAGATTTAGAGCTTGTCTCTAGGGAAGAGGACATATCACTGCAGGCTGCTGTCTGGAACAGAACAGCATATCAGCATATTCCACGTTGGGATGTAAAATGTCTTCATAAACCATTCAGTGTGCACCAAGTTTACACCAGTATTTGATCTTAATAAGTGACTTTCAGTACAGTTATTTTATCCAGTGGCTGTTTCCCTACTTCCCTGTAGACAATTTATCTATTTTTGCTCATGATTACTATTTTCCCGAACTTAGTCTCTTAGGGGAGAAGGTGTAGTTAGTATTTGTATTTTGGGCATGGTAGCTAGGGGTTTAGCATCAGACTGGGATGCAGAACGTCGCAGGTTCAAAACCCTGTCTGACTTATGATCTAGTCCATCCCCTACCAGGTGTGTCCACCCAGCGCTAGCTCTTTGTAAGTCACTTTGGATAAAAGTGTCTGCCAAGCACAGTAAAGTGTTGACATGGAACAGCCATTTTGAGGCTGCATAGCTAATGTCTTAGCTGTGTCAAATTGGGGTCATTTTCTTTATTCCCTGGAGGCCAGACATGGTGACACCGCTGTGGATGGAGAAGCAGCAATATCTGGAACAAATGACATGACCTTCTGATCTGGTCACAGTCAAAATGACACCAGTATTTTGATATGGTAGGCATACTTTCACACAGAGACTGCGTATTTGCTGATTTTCATGGATTTATGATTGTGAATTTCCTTATAAGACATCTTGACAATTCAAACTGAAAAGTTGCTTCTTAATTGCAAGGATAACACTGGCCAAAATGTTGGACTGTGCTTCAACATGTGGTGCACCCAAACCCAGCACAGCACAGTGAGCATGAAAGTGCTATGTGGCTGCTGCTGATAACACAGGTGGTCTCCCCATCTGCCACAATGCTACCACACCTCAGTCACTGGGTCAGCCTGTATGTTTGGATTTTACAGTTTTTTTTCATGAATGCATTTATTGCATTTTTTTTACAATACAGCCACAAGTACTAATTTTCCAAAAAGGGTTACAGTACAGCCGTATGTAAGGCAAACAGACAGAGCTTTAACAAAACAATAACAACAACAAACAACATTGGTTGCACTTTACAGTAATTGGTGGCCATCTACTAAAAACGATTACCCCTGGAACAGCAGCTTTATCAGTGAAACCCACAGGATATCGGGGGAGAAGAAAACATTAAAAAAGTGCAGTCAGTGTATCTTCATCTTCTCAAGATGTTATGTCTGTTTACCTAATATAGGTGAGGAAGGGTGTCCATATGTCCTCATATGTCTGCTGTTTATATTTTAGGATGTAAGTAATCTGTTCAACTGGTAAAATTTGCAACTGATTTTACAGTTGTAGTGCATTGTTGCATATATTCAGTGAGAGCCTTTCGTGCCTTGAATTCTTTGGGAAGGCTGTTCTAGAAGACAGTATCTGATTATATAGGCTAACAACAAAAGTGTAGTTGAAAGATGATAATATATTGAGGTTGGATGGATATTTGAGCAGCTTTACTAAAGGGAATAAATTCAAAGGAGGAGCTGTACGAACAAAATCCTACTTTCATCAACTCATCACATCAGTTGCTTCCAGCTTGATTTGTCATGTAGGGGCAAAAAAGATCCACTGTCTATTATGCTTAAGGGGAATATGAAAGATTATTAAAGGTTCAAGTCAAGTCTGGAAGGGAAATGCATCTTTCTGTCTTGGAAGCTTCTGCAGGTGATGCAAGATAAAGCAACTGGAGTAGATGAAGGTATTTTACTGACAAAATCCTTTTTTGAGATGATTAGTAAATTGTATAAAGTCATCCATCTTTATTAGCTATTCAAAGACTGACTGACTCTGAGTGTGTGTGTGTGTGTCTGGAGAGGTCTAGCCTCTGGAGAAATTTATGACTTTACTACCCAGGTCTTCCTTAATTAAATGTTTAGTTTAAGCTTTTTGCAAAATGGGGTCAAGGGGTCAAGTCCCATAACAACAATACCGCATGTAAAACCCTGGGGCTCTGTGTCAGGGTGATTATTGTTCGGGATGCAGCCTTTTGGGAGCCAGTCTGGACAGAGTGTGTAAACTTATATCTAGTGGACTCATTGACTACTCTGTGTCTCCCTGGCATCCCCAACAGTCTGATTTGTATTGTGTAGGCAGCCTGGTAGCAAAGTGGTTAAGGCAGAGGGCTGAGAAGCAGGAGCCCCAGGATCGATTCCCAGCTAAGGCACCCAGCCCATCCCCCATACCAGGTGTGTCCCTGAGTGGGACCCCCAAGCGTCTCCTGTGGCTGCTCACTGCTACCCCCAAGGGGGGATGGGTCAAATGCAGAGAACAAATTTCATTGTAACATGTAAAAAAAATGTGTCAATGACAATAAAGCGGATTCTTCTTCTTCTTCTTTATTATGCCAGCTCACCTTTTGGTACGGTCCTTTCGATAACAGTGAAGTTGGCAGAAAAACCTTCCTTAGCAATGGCGCTGTCAGTGTTGATTGTCAGTGCCAGGATGCCTGTGTAGGAGATGATCCTGCCCGGAGTTTTCTGCCCACAATACCTCCCAATGTATGGACCAACTGAACATAGGAGAAAAAAAGCACATACAGTATTTTTACAGTTGGGTTAACTCAGTATTTTTTTGCTTGCCACTGTAATGTTACACAAGAGTGTAACTACAAGGTCCCCCCTTCGGAGGCATAAAAAATATTGTGTCAGTGTAGTATTGCACTGGCTGCATTTTTTTATTTGACCCTGTAATGATGTGTGAGAAAAGACTCCCAACATTCCATGCCTGCTTGTCCACTGAACCCAAAAATAGATAAGTGAAAGAGGGACCTATGGCATGGACAGGTCATAGTCTCTGTCTGTTTGCTAGCTGTAAAATACTCAGACATTCCTTTTTTCTATACCAGCCCTATTTTATGTTCTGCAGACTTAAGGCAGACACGGCTGTCATGGCTGAGTGAGTTTTGTGAAGACCAAACAAGTAAAGACTCAGCAGAGATACAAGGGATAGTCTCAGGACAGAAAGCAATAAATGCACAAGATACGCATTCCACTCAGCAGACTGAGTACAAGGGGAAATGGAAGCTGGAGGTGGAGGGGTGGAGATGGAAGACTGAGGAGGAATGAGAGGTGGGGACATAGGAAAAGAGTGATGGGGGGTTGGAGAACAAAAGAGCACAATGACCTAGCTTACGTCTATGACTTGTGCTATGATCCATTCACATGTATATGCAGGGACCTGCATCTTATCTGGGATTAATAATGCTGCGTTCAGCAGCAAGTGACAGTCCTGCCACTTTGTGGCCTTCTGTCCTCCAAAACATGCCTCTTCCAGCTCAACTCAGATTAATCTTATTGAGCATGTGCTTTTAAATCCAATAAGACTTGGACTAAACAAAAAACTCCCTGGATTTTCTACATGACTACTCAGAAATATTAACTTCCAGAGAAACTGCACCCTGTTTTTTTCCATTCCTACAGGAAGAGGGGTTGGGGGGTTCGACATCCCCAGTGTTTTATGGAGATCTACATTTGGCTGAGCAACTTCTACCTCTGTATGCTGCAGTGGCTACATTAGCATACCTCTAGCCTTCTGTGCTAATCTACTATTGTTCTAATAGTTACTGCTGCAACTGCTTGTAAACAAAAACACAGAATTTCTTAATTTCACACATCAGGCTCAGTCAAACAAAACCTATAGGGTGTGATGCCACATAGTGATATTGTCCATTTTCTGACACTCCTGAATAGTGTTATCTTCGACAAAAGAGAATGTGACGTTTTTGATTGTGTTTTTGTGTCATACTAAGAAATCTGTAGCAAGAAAGAATTTTTTTTTCAGATACCTGGCATTCTTTTTTGTAGAAATATGTATTAATGTGACATATTGTCAGCTCCTCACACCTCTGTGGGTTTCTTTAATCAACACAAATGTTGCAAATTAAAATAAGATGTCCAACCTGTTGCAGAATTTACATAGTGTAAACACAGTTCATATGCACATAGTTCAACTTTACAGTTGTAAGTGTGAACCCAGAGAATATTGGACTTTAAGTAAACTCACTTGGAACTGCTTTACTGTTTAACCTTATCACTTCAGAGCAGAAAGTGCCGTGCAGCAGGTTGAACATCACTAAAGATAAAATTCTTTGAATTTTCAGTCACTGATGGGTGAGAAATTTTTATTGGGTTTCTCAGTCTATCTCCTCTTGGTGACCAGGAGATGTTATCTTTTTAATGTATTTCTCTTCCTGGAAGGAAACACCTGAAGCCTCTGGTCCTGCATACAGTTGCTCCAGATTAATAACTTTGGTTTGCTCTTAACCAGACATCTTCGCCTCTCCTGTATGTCTTGCTCAGTTGGTAAGTTGTTACTTACACTGAACAAAAATATAAACGCAAAACTTTTGTTTTTGCTCCCATTTTTTATGAGCTGAACTCAAACATCTGAAGATTTGTACAAGATGTACAAAAGACCCATGACTTTCAAATATTGTTATCAAATCTGTCTACATGTGTGTTAGTGAGCACTTCTCCTTTGCCGAGATAATCCATCCCACCTCACAGGTCTGGCATGTCAAGATGCTGATTGGACAGCATGATTATTGCACAGGCGTGCCTTAGACTGCCCACAATAAAAGGCACGCGTTTATATTTTTGTTCAGTCTAAGTAACAACTTACCAACTGAGCTAACCAAGACATACAGGAGAGGCGAAGATGTCTGGTTAAGAGCAAACCAAAGCTAATAATCTGGAGCAACTGTTTCTGCGATACATTTTGCAACAGTTTCATTTTAAAACTCAAATTGTCCCAACTACATTAACTTTGTTTTAAAAGTGCATTTGTAAGTCACCTTTGCTGCCAATCATCAAATTTATTAGTTTTTAAAAAGGTTTGGGCACTTCTGCTCTTTACATAATTATGTTCATTATGTAATAAACCAAAATGTTGACTCTCATAAAACAAAAAAATAGAAACAGTGGAAGATCACATACTTTGTTTGAATCTTTAATTATGTTTTTAATTTCAGGCTTGAGACGCTAATATGATGCATTGCAACAGATAATTAAAGGGTTTAAATTTGTTATATTGATTCAAAACAGGGGCCCCCAAAATGATCTCGCATAGGGCCCCCACAGACACAGAAACAGCCCTGTTTCCAGGTCCCCAAGTTTTCAGCCTCTCCAGCTCTGTCTTTCCCCTCTTTGTGTTTTTAGCTAGGAGTTTTCAGTCCCCTGTTTTCTTAGTGGTTAGCTTTGTTTTCCGTACCAACGTTTATCCTCCTATTTGGAGTCATCGTTAGTTCTGTTTTCCCAGTTTGTTTCTTTAACACCGGTTGTTTGTACATGCCTCCTACATTGAGTTCAGTGGTGTTTGTGTATCTGTTATCTGTTTCTTTATTATTAAAATAGTTTTCCTCCTAACCCTCCTGTGTTAGAGTGCTTTTGGGTCCGTTACCACAAACCTGAGAGCTGCTGATTCTGATGCGATCACCAATTAGTGCCGATCACTAATATCGATCATTTGGATTGTAAATTTTCTAAATTATTATAGGTATAGATTGGTGTTATGTGTTGCATTGAATTATAATGCTCCAGAATGAGACCTAAAACAGGTCTGTAGTTTGTAATATTTTGTGTGCGAAAAGTGGGAGGGGACGCTAAACCGCACTCAAGCCCTTTGCAGGCTGTAAAAAATGCACTACAGGTGATGGGCTTTCATGATTGGCAATAAAATGCGGCGATTGGAGATCACATACTTTTTCATGAAAATCATCCGATACTGATCGGTGGGTGATCGATTGGGGCATAACTAGACTAAAGTGAACAAAGCTCAATATGTTCCTCCTTACGTTCTCTGCAGCTGGAAAACAAATGATTGGTGTTTTATCGCCACTGACTTTTTCCATCCGCACAGTAGATTTTTCCCTTTTATGTTGCATTGTTTTCATATATGTGAACTTGAAACTCACAACTTGCTCCACCCATCCTTGTTTCCCTACTAAATAAAAACACATTCTTTGGCCCACATTTCTCAGCATTGTGATTTCTATATTTTTCTGTGTCTAAATTTAGAGGGATATTTTCAACATCCACTGTAAATGACCAGTTATACAACCCCAAATGACGCTTTAGCATTAAAGATGTAATTAGAAAGAGGTGGTATTTGAATGCTTATTTGTTCGATAAATTATAGGTAAATCAGAGAACTGTCATGACTCGCACAGCTTGTTCACCTCCTGGGAAGCCATCCCAAATCTCCAGTCTGTCATAACGGCAGAATACACCAGCAGGAGGTGTCAGGTCAGGTTCCAGCTCAAAGCTCTCAAACTCCAAGACAATCTCAGACATCCTTGGGGCAAAGATCATGAAAGTGCAGTCCAGGTTATTGGGGTACTTCTCTGGGAAACCAGGTGACTTTATGACACCACTGTTGGAGGTGAAGTTCCTGGAGCATTCAGGACCTACAGGAAGGATAAAGGAAAGACAGAAAATGAAAGATGAGCACATGAAGACAGGTCTTCTTTAAGGGATCTTTGAGTTTTTATATGTTCCATGGATGAAAGTCCACCTTATATTTTTCTTCTACATCTCAGTCTTAAATTCTTTCAGTTTGGTTTTGTGGGTTTTTTGCTTTTCCTTTTCACAAACAGCACAGACACTGTGTAACTTCTGGAACAGCTGGATTGTCCAAACATTAGCAAAAGATTTAAGTAAAAGGTGAATAAACACCTTTAGTTAAGCTGCAAGTCCAGTCAGTTAAACACAAACAAAAGAAAAATAAATTATTCACAGCTCCCAAGAGAGCTGCCAGATGCATTAACACATTTACCATGTTAGCTACGTCTCAAAGCATCATGGGAACAGGATTAGAATTTCACAATAAGTGACAAAAAATTATGCATGTGGCTAGCTGCAGGAACTCTTTTATGAGAGTGGCAGAAAGAGACAATAACAGTGACAGTGAAAATGCGACAGACTGAATGTATACAACCGTATACATTCAGTCTGTCGCATTCCAAGAGCTTCCTTACAGTAGTTTACTACTGTGATTGTAGTTTGACTATGGCAAACTCATTTAGGCATCTTGCTGGGACCCTAATTCATGACCATGAGGCCCACTGCAACCCTATACACCAGTGGAGCGAGTGACGAGAGCTAGAACCATGTTGATTTCCTTTCTTCCTAAGTTGAAAGCCACAGTGAGCATTTTGTCTCTAAAGAGTTGACATTTTGCACAACAGCTAAAGTGCAGCTTTCAAGAACAGTGGGAACCATTAATTTCACAGCTTTTCCATGGATTTACCACTGGAGAAGCAGGTCTGCACTTTACCTCAACATATTTGAGAGAAATGGCAGCAAGTTTGGTGCAAAAAAATGTAAATTCAAACTATATCTTTTAAAAAAGCACCAGTGGTCGTTGAGTGCTCAGACAGACGCCGGATCAAGGGTGCAATTCAGGTCAGGGTGTTGAATTCTTGTGGATATTGACTTTGAATCCCACCGTCCATTTCATCAGCTTCTATCAGGACCCTTATCACAACTCAGCAGATAACCAGAATGGATTTGGACTTTGGAAATGGTTCAATTTAATTCAATTCAATTCATCTTTATTTATTTAAAGCCAAATCATAATGAAAGTAATGTCAGGGCACTTTACATAGTAAGGTTTAGGAGGAGTTTGCAAAAATATAAGTGTATATGTAAACAGAATAATGCAGAAAACCCAACAGTCCTACTTGAGCAAGCACTAGGCAACAGTGAAGAGGAAAAACTCTAACGGAAGAAACCTCCAGCAGAACCAGGCTTAGAGGGGCGGCCATCTGCCTTGAACAAAAGAAAAGCAGGTAAGAGAGATCATAAACCAAGCACTAGACATTCAAAAGAGCGTAGTATCTGGACTGCAGCAAATTGTCCATTAAATTCCATCATGATTTTATTCATGGATTAATTTACCAGTTTTTGGTCATGTATGTGAGGCAAGAACAAGCTTTACCCCTGCCAATCCCTTGCCCAGCAAAGAGACATAGCAAAGACAGCACAATGAAATAGAGCTGGAAGAGTCCTCTGGTAGGTCTCATTGGCAAGAAAATCAAAAAATACATCTCTCTAGTGTGTGAAGGCTCCTGTATTCATTTTCCTCTTGCTAATGCTAATGTCTAAGTGTGGGAAGCATTTGGTGACAGCAGCCGTGCTTTTCTGTGGTGTATGCACATATAGCAAGTGGTGTGTGTCTGTCTTCCTGTCAGCTAAATGCTAACTCCCTGGCCCTTCCTCACTAACTGTATGTCTAGTATTGTGGGACAGCTGAAGGCTCAACTCTTTTTTTTCTTATTATTGTGCCTAAAGATTTAGTCCAACATGCTTTGCCGGCGGCTGTGGCTCGGAAGGTAGAGCAGTCGCCTGCCAATTGGAAGATTGGTGGTTCGATTCCCGTCTCCGTCAGTCATATGTCGAAGTTTGCTTGGGCAAGATACTGAACCCCAAGTTGCCCCCGGTGTGTCAGGTCAGCTGCATAGCAGCTCTGTCATCGCTGTATGAGTGTGTGTGTGAATGGGTGAATTAGAAGCAGTGTAAAGCATTTTGAGTACCAGACTAGGTAGAAAAGCGCTATATAAGTGCAGACCATTTAATAGACCATTCTTGTTTTTGTACTTTAGTTGTTTCTGTATATTCCAACAGGATCACAGACCTCTTCGAACCTATTTTTGCCACTTTTATGGAAGCAATAGTTTTCAGCTGATTTCAGCGTGTCGCATCTCATCCTTTGCCAGCTGTTAGCATAGCAACTGGCAGACTCCTGACTGTATTCACCTGGCGAGAGCAGACCAGTTTCTTCACAGTTCAGCCAGTTCATGTGAAATACCCCCCCCATTTCCACCATGGACCAACTTTTGGAACGATGTGGACTTAACAATCATCATGAGTGAGTATCATTAAATTTTTGATGAATGCTTCAGTGTAGCGATAGAGTACTTCGCTGTAGTTCTGGCTTGCAGCTGTACCTGCAATAAAGTATAGCTGTACTCTACAGCTGTTGTAAAGCAAACAGAACCATTTACTCCTATGACTTTAGTACATTTTCCTAGTTTCTGGCATTAAACAACATTTCCACAGTCAGGAGAATTCTGTTTTCAGAATTGTGTGCTTGAAAACATTGCGTAAAGGATCCACAGTAAGAAGCTCTGTGCCTTCCTGCAGATGTTATGCTGCTAGCTTTATTAATTAATCACGATTATTAATTGTTTCCAACACAATCTCACAATAGGTCAGAGTAACATTGCTTCATAACAGTGATAACTTGTAAGAATATGTGTGTTATCAGAGCCGCGCTGTAAAGAATATCAGGTATTTGTGTGATCGGTAGATTGCAATGACCTCGTTCAACCGGACGTGTTTCAATTGCCCTTCGCAATAAGAGCATTGCGGTAGATTTTACTTGCAAGGCTTCTCTTTTTGTACAACTACCAGAAGTAGTTTGTGTGTACTATGGCAAATTAAGCTCGATCTAATGCTTCAGAGTTTAAACCGAATTGTGTGTACATTGGTGTGATCATTTAAAGCAGGCATGTCCGTGCCCTGGGTCATTTTACAGCTGGATGCCAGATTTAAACGGCATGCAACTCCAGTTTTAAAAATGTATTTATGCTTTTTATTCAGGTATGAGCATTAGCCAACCGCTGTTGAGGAGGGTCCGCTGTAAGACCTTGACTTGGACTTCTGTTGTCATTAAGTTTTGCCGTTTCCAAACTGGAACTAACTGAACTGAGGGAATTCTCATAATTGCGATGCAACGCCATGAAAGAGGATATGCGGTAAGACCTGGACTGGATTTCTGTTATCTTCACTTCTCACCATTGACAAACTGGAACGAACTGTTGATCGCCTAAGAGGGAAACTTAAAAGGTCAACACTACACTGCCCATAACACTGTGTAAATGTTAACAATGTCTAAATGGACCATCTCTAGGTCATATGATTTTTGAAATACAATTATTTATAAAAATAAATGTATTAATTATATTTAATACATGTATTTTCAATGTTATTTGTAAAGTTATAAGATATATGTATATTTGGTGATTTACCTATTAAATACTCAGTTTCAGTTCCTTCTGCTTGATTAGAAATCTTTTAAGGGTTTTATTTATTCTTATTTCATATTAACAAAAACCAGGTTGTAGCAGAGCAGAGCAGGAACAGTTGACAGGTTTTGAATCTCATGGCATGTTTACCCAAGTTATGATTGTTGTCCTCTTTACTAAAGGAGGCAAAAGAGGACAGAATTAACATTAATACACACACACATTTTTGTAATCCACTACTTTAGTACTGTACTCTGCGTGCCTCTTGCGGACAGTATACCCTTACGCTGCCTCATACAATAAAACTATAATAACCAATTGCATATATATATTAGTGCTCACATTAACTTATAAAAAAAAATTTAACTTAGTTAATGCATATCTGTGAAGGTTCTCAGTCATCCAGGTCATGGTTATCTCAAAAAGGTTTATCCAATAGCAACTGGACTT
>JAUMHF010000012.1:24940817-24956541 GCA_032359275.1 Microctenopoma steveboyesi
ATCTGATGCCGTTTTTCCTGATATCTGATGCTGTTTTGTCTGATACCTGATACCTGACGAAGATTTTCCTGAGACCTGAGGACCTGTCCTTTAACTACTACTACTTTTTTCACAAGAGGTGGGAAAAGAGTGGTGATAAAACAAAAAGTGTTTACAATGGGCACATACTGCACTGGCTCACAGAGTCAGTTGATCTGTTGTTTCCAGATCCAAGCAGCTTCCTTCGAAGGTTGAACAGCTCAATATCTAATATTTATTAACATGTCCTATATTACAGGTGATTGTTCTCAATCATTTTCCAATGATGCAGCACTTTGGTAGCCAAACATACTGGTCTATGAGAGCCACATGCGGCAAATCTCTTCTGTGGTGCTGGGCGGAGAAGCTGAATACTTGGCATTACAGAGCTGATCTAAATGTTGATGACCAGCCAGCTCTTGTCAGGATTTGGATGTCAAGGTGACTCTACGGTTACTGGCCCAAGAATCAAACATACCAGCCAACTTGCAGGCCGTAGCAGCATCTCCCTCTGCTCACAGGTGAATTGGGACACCGTATATGTACTGTATGTTTTCACTACGGCTACTACAAGCTAGGTTCACATTATATTGGAATAATTGTCACACACAAAAAGAATTAAAGCCATAAAAAATGCATTAGTGGCTTTAGCAGAATAGAAAGACCACAAATGATGTTTCCAATTCAGTGAGAAGAGATTAGGCAAAGAGCAAACAAAGCAAACGATTGTGAGTGACTCTAACTCAATCAGAGAACATTGGGAAACTGCCCTTTCATCACTGTCTGTTTGCCACCCGAACAAATCTCATCAAGTTAAATGGTGGAGAAACACCAACAGTCTGGTGTGCACATGCCAAGAATGACCCTGGGCATGTGGGACATAGACTTGATGCTTCCTATCTATACCTTCTTATCAAGGACAAACTAACTTTGCTTCAACCACAGTCCCTCTGGGGACCTGTGCGATTGTTTGAATTAAGAGCCCCATGTTGTTTAGCCCTACCCTTCCACATCTATATGCAACCAGATATATCCAGTGCTGCCTCATTGATTCTATGGTCTCCTTTGTAATTTGGGATGACTGTATGAATAATACTGTTTATACTACATAGCATGAATGCAAATTATTCCTCATTCATTCACCCTCCCTTTCAATTTAAATTGTTTTCTACCTTGTCTCATAAACTGAGAAATTGAATTTTGATGGAAAGAACAAAAAACGCAAAGGAGAAAAACCTTTTGCTAATTATATGAAGAGAGGCGGAGATGATGCTTATTGACAACTGTCCTTTGGAAACAGAAAAACATAATTGAATTACAGCTTTACTGTTTTTTATTGTGCTGGAAGAAATTGAGTATGATTTTTCGGGCAGTCAACAGATGTGTGTCCAGATACAGAATTAAGTTTACCAAAGGTTGTGCTCTAATTGTGAGTCTCCATACAAGTCGTGTGTTTTAGATAAGAAAAAGATGCGGCCTGGTAGCTCAATGGGTTAAGCATCAGATTGGGATGTAGAAGGTCACAGGTTCGAACCCCGTCTGACTCCTAATCTATCCCCTACCAGGTGTGTCCCTGAGCCAGACACCCAGCACTAGCTCCTTGTAAGTCGCTTTGGATAAAAGCGTCTGCCAAGCAAAGTAAAGTAAAAAGTAAAACAGCATATGCTTGTTATCACTGTGGGCTGCAGCTCTTTTCCCCAAGAAACGTTCATATAGGGAAGGTTGTATTGGTTTGGGACTGAAATGAAAAAGAAGCAGATAAAAAAAGAATTCAGCAGCCATGTGCCAGAAACGGTTAAGTGACACTCAATTTTCCAGTAAAAACAAGCTGCTAAATCCCACTTCGAGATGAAAACCAAAACAGATATACATGTGAGACTTCATGCTTCCATGCTGCCACAGACCAGCTCTTAAAAATGGTTATTTATGAGCAAAGGCCTTGTCTCATTTCTTTCTCTCTCTCATTGCTCCTTTTCTACTCCTCCACTGTTAAGTGAACCTCCCTCCTGCTGTGAGGGAGAGTGACTCACCTCCTGGTTGTAGTCAGGTCGTGCATGAATCAAAGTGGTGACAGAGCAGTGGGGAGGATGGCAGATGCCATGGCCAGAAAGCTTTTCAATCAGGCTGCCCTTCTAAGCCATAACCAAGGTGAACCACTTAACTGCTGAATGAAAAAAAGGAGCCTCAACATAATGTTCATTCACTGACTACATGCATACAAGCACAAGCAAGTGTGACGACCTACTTTAATCTAACCAATTATCTGGGGAATAAGATTTTAGGTTTAATAGAGATACCACATCACTGTCAGATGTCCTGTCTTTTCTGCCCTTTGCATAATTAAAACCCAACATTTCTCAGCATTGCATCTAAGATTTGATCAATTTTTACGCTGATGGCATACTGTAAATAGAAATTTAAGATTGAGCTTATGTCTGTCTGTGCGGATAAAATAAGGTTTAGTATAATTGCTTTCAAACAAGATATATTCAAACTAGATTGCTCTTTGAGCTGTTTTTTAGGTACACTGTTTTAATGTAATTCTATGTATAAATTACTAACAGTTGGAGTCTATTGCTGTGGAAAATATCAGGTGCATAATTTCCTCTGCTCGTGCTGAACCTGGTAGTTAAAAGAAGCAGCGCTGCCTCTCCTTGAGGAGGGAGGCTTCTCTGACATGAACTTTAAAAATAAGTACACATGAACAACAGGAATATGTACATGTCTTCTAACAGCCCATAAGGATCTCCAACAATTCATGTCACTCCAAAGTCCTATCCCATCAGCCCCACAAGTCATCTTAAAAAAGCGCTACTGCCACAGGACTGTTAAGAAAAGAATTCTGTTCCCTTCATGACAACATTTGATAAACAGCAACACAGCCAACCTCTCCGTATTTGCCAATGTTTGCCTTGGATCTGAGCGTGAGAGAGCAGTGGGGGTGGGTTTAGTGGGTGGGGGTGTTTCAGATGCAGGAAGGAGTTCTTTTCACCGTCCATCTCTGCTCCTCTGCATGCTTTTCAGGTGGAAGGGTAACAGGGGAATCAGCCTGTTCTGCCCTCCTCTCTCATTTCCTACAAACAGGTGGCCTTCTGTTGTGCACTATGACCACATGAGTGGAGTTCCATGACAAAGAATGAGTCAACTGTAGATTTATAATATGGTAATACCCTCTCCCCCCTTCGAGCTTCTCTTTTAGTCATTTCTGGAGAGCAGGCCTTGTCAGGAATGCCAGGAGTGGCAGGATGTCTATTGTAGATGGTACACAGGACAGAATGTTTGCTTTCCCAGCAGGCCAAGAAGCTCCATGGAGAACTCAGCAGGAGATCAGAGTGGAAAGGGCAGAGGGGCAGAGAAAGGAAAGGACTACAATTAAAAGGAGGAAAAGAGTGCTTTTCCAAGCTTTGAGTTACTGGCACTTAAAGGCAGGGGGCTCTTGCAAGACTTATGAAGCGTGGTGAGGAGGGAGACTCTAGTTGACTTTGCACACTTCTCCCCCACAAAGGGCTGCTTTAGCAGACATTGTTCAAATATCTCCGCTGCCACACTGACACACATCTGATTTAAAAACCCATCCATCGACACAAAGCATCCCACAGGAATTTCGGTGAGGTCCAAAAAATACCATCCAGACAGAGAAAAATGCAAGGAAATGAGGGAGGGCTGACAAAAGAGGACACAGTCTCATTCTCTGTTAAACCATGTCTGCACCTCTTTTACAGACAGTGGAGTCCTGAGTGATTGGCTGCAAGGGATTTCAGTGGCTAGTTAGGTCTGGTCAGCAAATCCATTTCCATCAATTATTCATAATGTGAGGACTACATGTGATATAAAAAACTGGTTCTCCTCTTTGAATCTGCATGAAAGGGGAAGGTGGAGAGAAAAGCCTGCAGCCCAGGGTGAAAGATTCTGTGTGGGCCCAAAACTGAAAACTTAACCTTATCAGACTCTGTAACAGACAATCTAATTATATTAAAATTAGAGAAAATGTCTTTTGAAACTTGTCTGTCACTTGTTATGATTTGAATCCACTCAAACCTCAATTTTCCATTCACATAGGAGAGCTGCCACAGCCAGATGTGCCTGACGGACCTTATCAGATACCAGAGAAAACAGAAAGGGTGCATGTGGAGGGAATGAAAGAGGAACATTTGAGCTTAGTTTGCCCATTCCACTGGTTTTCAGGTGGAATTTACTTCAAATATTTGCCTTGAAGCAGCATGCACCTTTGCCTCAAACTTCATTAGCTATAAGAACGGCTAGTGCAGCCCTTGAAACTCCATTCAGTAAAAGTTGTGTGGTGCGTGAAAGGTAAACATTTTATGCCTTCAGAATTTTAGGGCTCACTTACTCCCCTTATCTCTGTGAATAAGTGCTTTCCTTCTTCAGCTCTCAGGAAACAGGCCTCTGCACTTCCCCAAACAAACCTGTCATGTGCAACAACACCACAGCAGCCAGACTCCACTCACTGGTTTCTTTTATGAGTTTCACTTTGACTGCTTCTTGTTTGACTTGTTGATAACAGCCATGTTGAGGAACATGTAGGGCATGTGTGTTCCATTTGCCCACTAATTAGATTGCAAGGCCATTCAGTGAAGCATGCATTGTAGTCCCCACTGCCTGTGCCTCCACACTCTCTGCCGGTTCATCAGATAAGGAAACCATTCTAGCTCTCACCAGTTCCATTATGTAAGGGCCTAATTTGGTGAGTGGAGTTGCAACAGGGAGTCTGATGTATCCAACATAAACATAGCCAGCTACTGTCCGTGGACACATGCTGTACAGTAGGTGGGTATTCTCTTCTTTTGACATGCTTTATCACAAAAAAAAGCGTGTCCTTATAGCTCAAATCACACAGTGCCATCATTTAAAATGAAAGTGAAAATAATTCAGCTGCTTATTTTTACTGGCTAAAGCCAATGAGAAGGTGGAATTTATCAGGATGTGGAACATAAGTCCCATGAAAACTACTACATTCAAATGATTCTAAATATAAAAGTACATCATGTTAAAGATAGGAGCACTGTAGAACCCTATTTTTCTGGTGTATGTCTACATAATTAACAGATTTCAATTTCACTATCTGCCTGGGAGACATATCCTCAGCAAGGGCAGGTGAAATCCAAAATTATCCAAAATTAATATGCACATATGATAGATGTTAAAAAGAGGAAGAGGTCCTCTTAGGTGCTAACAAACAGTCCAGTTACTCACACTCTGCAATGTAAAAGCAGTATATATACATAGCATACGTATACATAGCAGAATAAACTAGCAGAGCTAATATGTAAATTATACACCGATAGACCACTAAACTCAAAGCCTGCCCTCCTGTCAACTTGGAAAAAAACTGTCTTTTTTGAGCCTGCAGGGACTGAACTCTTTTTATGGTGTGTGTTTAGACACAGGAAATTCATTCCTGACTAATTTGATTAGCAAAGGCATTGTTACTGCTACCCCCTCCTAATGTCCCCACCTTGCTTTATCTGTTTATACTGAGAATCTTGGAAAGTTTAATGGTTCCTCTGCTGCAGAAATCTGACCCAAAAGAAAGAAGTGTCGAGGAGTGGCCAGCTTCTAAAAGATGGCAGCGGCCTGTCAGTCAGTCTGCCATAAATCCCTGATGGCAGTAAAGAAAGGTTCAAGTGGGACTGAAATCCAGGATAAAAAAAAAAAAAACCCGCAAAACTATATGCAGGTCATTCAAGGGGCACAAAAGAAGCAAAGGGTCCAGGTTTTAGGTGAAACAGCGATACAGTAACAGGATCCAGCAAAGCCCTGTACTCTTCTGAGCCCCGCAGCGTAAAACAAACAGCTGAGACAGAACAAGGCAGAGGCACCGACACACACACAAAACCACACACACAGATACACACAGGCAATCCGCATGAGGCAGTCTGCCCAGGCAGGGCTCACCTCAAGGCACCCACAGTGACACAGGCTCATCACATTACTGTCTGTCTCCGGTTTCACAGGTTAAATGATCTATCTGACAACATGTTAGCTGCTAAATCTACTGCTGGATGCAACAGTGTGTGGTCTACAAGTAAATAAGTATCAGTAATGAACTGTCACTAAGACACTTCAATTTAAAGAGTCATTTTACTGCTTTTTGATTTGTTGTTCCCAGCTCTCATACAGAACTAGTGCTAACAATCTTTGGCTTCAGGACAAAAGTTAAAAGTTAATAGTGATGAGATGGACATTTTCAAGTGTATAAAGTAGCTGATGACTTCTTGAGTTTGTGGCCGCATTGCTCACCCTCAGTGCCTTCTGCATTCAAATCAATATAATACGCTGGTGACTTCATTCTACAACGTTGAGAGGTGAGGGTATTCCAAAACCAAATGGCAGGGCTAAGACATTCCTGCTGCCCTATGTAGTGTCAGAGCGGGATTCCACTGGTATAGTTTCAGAGAGGTCACATGAACACTAGATGGCGCAGTTTCATGTGCAATTTGTATCCGGGTAAGGGCGAAACAGTTTCTCTTTCTCCCTCTCTCTCTCTCTCTCTCACACACACACACACACACACATATATAAATTCAGTAAATAAATGAATCCATGCAAAATATTTAACAGGCCACAAGAATATTATACATTTAATTCTTTATATAAGCGTTTGAAATTATTATAGAGAATCGTAACGAACAAGACTCAGGCCTCAGGGCCCAATAGTTACACAAAAACATTTAGAGACGTTTACAAACATGTTGAGTTTCTTATTCCACTCTACAAAAAAACATGAAGCGCGTTTGTGGGCTCAGAAACACAACGGTTGTAGGACTCACTTGCATTCTCGGTCCTCCAGATCGAAGTGCGGGTTGAAGTTGATGAGGATCCGCTGGTGAGGACCAGGTGCTGATATTACCCACACGCACCTCTGAGAAGGGGGGTAAGACATGGGGTATCCGGGCGAGGTGAGGTAGTTTGCGGTTGAGATTCTGATGTTGCCTCCACATTTATCTGCAGTTTTTCAAGGACAGACACAAAAGAGATTGAGCTGAGCACGATCTACCAGTTTTAGTAGAACATAATTTTAAATGCTACTGCCTGTACTTTTATTAATATCAATTTACTCTAATAAAACAGAATATTGATGTGATCTTTTTTCTCATCGTTACAAGAAAAAGTGCAGTTGGGGGAAGTATTTGAAGCTTTCAAAAGACAAAAGTCGAAATCGTACAGTCTGTTCAAAAGGAAGAATTGTTTTTTTCAGGCCACACACTCCCATTCATCCTCATTCACGCATGTATTCATTATCTTCTAAGAAAACTCTCCACCGTAACGCACACTTCTTGAAAATCAATTAAACTGGGATACGACGAATAAAAAACAAACCCGGCGCTGAGAGAACATTAAACAGTTCTGTGTGACTTTTTGATCTCTGGCTCACTGAACTGAATTAAAACGGATTTGAAAAACTGTGTAAACGTTGACACAAATGTGGTTTATTTTAAAAGTTTCACAAAAACTGTGCTGAGTAAAATAATAAAAATAAAGGTTTATTTAGGATCAGACCCCCCAAAAAAACCAAACACAAAGAAATGTACAGAATAAACTAATAAATAAAAAATTGGACAGAGTGGACAGGTGAACGACTTGCTACTTTGTCAAAACATCAGGGAGGACTGATCTAAAAAAACAGGATTAGTAGAAGTAAAGAACACACAAGCTGAATATATAAAGATATCAGATGTCAAACTTACCGTTTTTGAAAGCCTTCACCACCAAGAGTATTACCATGAACAGGGTAAAGGCTAATCCACAATGCATCCTTGTTTTATCACCAAAAAAATAAAATTACGCATATAAAAACTCTCCGAATAAAACTCCTCTCAAAGTTTTTAAGCAAGTATGTTTCTTTCTTCTTCTTAACTCGACATATAAAAGAGAAGCGTGTCTTTTAAAGAAGGTGGAATCGGGTATAAGTGCGCGCTCAGGTCGCTGGCATCCTGTCTTTCAGCTCCTGTTTCCCCCCGTCTTTGTCGGCAGTGCTCTTCTCTCCAACAGCGACAGTGCCATATCCTCTCCACAGAAGTCAAAGCGTTAAGTATATAAATATATTCCCCAGTCCCTTTGCGTCCTTACTGTGACAAGTGATGTGGTCAGTAGGTTATCCGTGGCTGTGGAGTGGAAAGAGACATGTGAGCAGGTTAAGAATGCTCGCCGCTGCCGTGCGCTCTGGGCATTCCCGAATCTGTCAAACGCACCGTTGGTAATATAAACAATACTGTAAAAGCATGAATACACCCCTTCCCCAAAATGTGACCACTTGGCTTCTAAAGGCTCACTGTGGACTCGGAGAGGCTAATGATTGGCTTGATTACAAATACTCAACCTATATGGTAATAGCTCCGCGTCTTTAAAAGTAAGCGAGTCCGCAGTGAGTCACAGAGCAGCAGCAGTTCGTTAAGTGACATGACTCTCTCCCTCCCTTTCTCTCTGTTTCCCTATCTCTCTTTCACCCCTCTTTCCTTTACTTTCCCCACCCCAACTCTACCTACTTTATTTCAGAAATGAGCTACATAAATACAACACGGCTTCCTCTGGGAATATTCCAATCATTCTCTGACATAGTGTGGTGTTAACTGACTATCTGGTTAAAATACAGTCAACGCATCTTGATTTTAACAGTGTTCATTAATGTTCTTGGGGAATTTCCTCAGGATGTCCTGTTCCTGACACGCCGAACTGCCAATCAACAGAAGTTCCCTATTGTGTATTTTAACTTATCTGTCTCGATGCACTTCTGCACTACAGCTCTTACTATAACCCCAGTGTTACTCAGGACCTAAAGAATAGAATTGCTCTTTGTTGATTTATTTTATGCTCAGCGGCACAGCGACTGTTAAAATCTGCCCCCGTCCAACAGTGACACCATTAAACTGGCACTCTGAAATTTAGAAGAAATCAATTCAAGCGTAAATTATAGTAGCCTAGAGTCGTTTACTCAAGACTGCCCTTACTAGGTCACACTGTACTAAAAGCATCGCAGACAGCGTGATGTCAACAGCGCAGATATTTTAGTCACAATTCTACATTAACATAATTAATGCTTAGATCTTTTTTGGATAATATGTTCGTTCGCCAGTCGTGTGTATTAAAAAAAAGAATATGAACTGTAACAATGACGATGTCATGTCAACCAAATATATAAAAGTGGACACGCGATCAGTGGAAAATTGTAATTCTAGTAAAGCAACATTACATTCATCCTTTTACTTAAGTCAGATAAAAAAAGCTGCATTCACCTGAGTGTGCACTCGTTGTCATTCAGCACGTTTCTCTCTACTTCCAGTATGCATGGAGCGGAATGTACGATCCAATAAGCTTCCTTCGATTCTGTTCAAACCTTATCAACTCATCCCAAGACCCTCATGAAAGCCAGTCAACTTATTTTGCCCTCATCACTTTCAGTTTAAGCAGGGGAATCACCACGGCGCAACCGGTCCTGAGTCCCCACCGCGCAAAGACGCTCGGCCGATGTCCGGAGACTTTTACTCTCCGCATACCAAGGAGTCTCCTCCGCGCTGATCCCGCCGGGTCTCCCTGTTTCGCTCGTTCCTATTCAATGCTGTACGTGAAATCCGCTCAGCGTGAGGTTAAATACATAGTCCAAAAATGCCAGGGGAGAGGAAACAGCAATGAAAATAAAAAGAAAAGTCCTTATAGCTCTAACGAACAACAAGTTTTTCCCGTTTCTCCGCGAGCTGCCGCTCTCGGATTCTCCACCGATGCAAATGCAGAATGTCCCCGTCAGCCCCACACGCCCCCTTACAAGGGCTGAATACGCCGGTGCGCATGGTTGTTTGCGTACTTAGGGCCGTGCAGTCGAGATGCAGATTCCTTTCAATTGCCTGTCTGTTCCTGTAGACTTTACTGGACGCGCAGGAAAATCGCATTAGACAGACAATGTCCCAACCTTACACCGTTTTGAAACCACGATGAGTGAATGAGATCAGATTTAGCCTCAAAGTTGAAAGCCACCCAAGAGTCAGACTCTGAATCTGTTTAAATTAAGTTTCTGGAAGGTAGAGTCTACCTGAGCTTTAGAAAACAGGACACTTTTAAATTCTGAATAGTTTTCTAAACCAGTGCATTCACAGAACTCTCTAAAATTCATCTTAATAAGAGACATACCATAGACGTTTTCCTTCTACACAACAACTTAAAAGTTGTGTAGAAGGAACAGCTGAGAAAATGACACTTATATTTATTTCTTGTTTTTACTGTTATGTAACTCTACAGAACAAGGAACTGAAAACGGATTCAGCCTCATGAAACCGAAAGCCCATAGTACCATAGTACCATCACCATGCTCAGACAGTTAAACTGAAGCACAAGCTGCCGGATTTCTCTGCCATTTTTTTCAAAGTGACAGCAATAATGGCAGACTTCCAGCACCTGGTCTGAAGCACTTGGTTGTGTGTCTTCTGCCCTGTAGGGGGCATCAGAGATAGGAAGTAGCTCAGGAAAGCCACCCAGTGCTCCTCAATCTTATCTTTTAAGAATGCACAGCTGGGTTTGTATATATGTGCACTGATTAAAGGTTTCTTATAGACATAATTACTGTTTTCAGTATCCATATTGGTGAGACTTTACACGCATCAGTTGTAATACTGTTCTCTTATTCTTCTTTGCAGTATAATAGGGGATCTATGTGTTACATATTATTTTCCGGCCCTAAGAACTAAATTGCTGTGTTACCCTATAAGGGGTGCAAGCAGCACTTTGTCAAACAAGATGCTGACACATTTTGTGCACATAATTCATTAAGATGTCCTCTTTTTGGAAAATTTCTTATGACACAAAGGAACAAGATAAGCATACTCTGCTCATTATTATTTTTATTCCTAGAGTGAGGGAGAAAGAGGATCAAGAGGCTTTATTCCCACCCCAGCCCTGCTAAGTCTCTGTCTTGCTGATAACAAAATGTTGAAATGCTGCTGAGCATCTCCATCAAAGAGAGCACTAACTAGCCTTTCGTGTCTTTAGGATAGCACAGGAACAATGGCTTAGAGTCATTTAAGAAGGGTGCCTGTCTGTGCCATATCTAAAATGAGAGGGAACAATAAAAAAGCCATTTAAAGGATCTGCTTCTTCATATTTATCCGCACTAATCTTCACTACAGCTCCAATGAACAATAAGCTCCGGTACAAAAGCAGGCATTTTATGGCTCCTGTGAGCACCGGACTTGATTTAATTACCCTGGCCTTTATTCCCCTTAGTGACTCAGTCACAGTAAAATGTACTGTAATGAAATGTAAGGTTCAGACTATTTGGCACAAAATATCTGTTTCAGTTTCCAATAATCTGTCAAGTCATCTAGAATTCTTACATACACATCAGTCACACTGACACAAAATCACTTAACAGAGACATAAAGGTCTGTTTTACATATTTAATTATATTTTAAACCTTCTCTGCTCTTATGTATCTATAGCAACCTTATAGCATTAGTATATTTCTACTTTCAGGTAGCAGAAGAATAAACTCAAGGGCAGAAAATCAGCTACATGTGTTCCAGGTCTTTATATATTTGCAGGTAGGACCTTCCTCCAGTGTTAACTTTCTCACTTGCACGTATATAATCTAGAGTTCTCATATTTCAGAGATTTTGTTTGAATGTTTTGTGTGAAAAAAGTACACAAATTAATCATTGGTTTGTAACACACCAACTAAACCTCTCTAAAGTTACATCCTGAAAAACTGGACTGATCACTACTCTTGTTCTATACAGAAGAATAGGTCATAACATCCAACGTTGAGCTGATGTTGCTGCTGTAATACAGAACATTTTATCTCCTCGATTTATGTGTTTAAACCTTTGATATCAGTTTCTTGGCAGTATTTGTTCTTTAAAAACAAAGGTATTTGGACTATTACAAAATATCACAGACTTTACTGTGGCACACACTGTGTTCAGTATCAGATAGCAATTCTGCTATTTCTTCCACCAGCATGATGATTT
This sequence comes from Microctenopoma steveboyesi, assembly GCA_032359275.1. NCBI lineage: Eukaryota > Metazoa > Chordata > Actinopteri > Anabantiformes > Anabantidae > Microctenopoma > Microctenopoma steveboyesi. The sequence goes on from JAUMHF010000012.1 coordinate 24,952,811, forward strand.
AAATGTGTGTTTCCTTTCCACTGCATTACAAAGTGTATTAGACTTACAGACCTCATTACTCAATAATCAAAACAGCTTCAGCTTTCTTCACCATGACAACTGCAGTAAAAATTTAATACAGGGAGTGACGATAATGGGCATGCGAATAACAGTTATATTGAACTCACACAGTATATAGAAGCTGTTGTACTGTACCTGTTTCACAGCTTGATTGCTGATAATTACTAGCCAAAGAATGTTTCACACACTCCTTAGCAGGCACAAACAACACACCTCACACACTTTATTATTCAGAGGAATGTGAGTGTGTGCATGTACATGTTTGAGTTGAGTGGATGTAAAAACAAAGGGGAACGACAAACAAATGTTGGGGTGAGCTCTATTACATTCAATTTCTGAGGTGAACGTGTGGGAGAAGAAAAAAATTCCTGGACTCCAGGCTCTTGAAAGGCATGCTGGTGGTTGAGGTTGGTAGGTGGTGTAGCTGAGACAGTTCTGGAGTAATTGCTACAAAGACAGCAACAGAGGCATTTGTCTTTTGAGGCATTTGGGTGAGTTGAAACCAAGTATGAACACAATTAGCTGAGGTTTGATGGAGTGGTTAAGATGTTTAGGAGACATTGTGGTACTAGAGAGAGAACAACCAACCTGAAGTAACAAAGGCCAGGTTACAGGGATGGATCTACAGGGTTGCGTCATAAATATATATATTTATATATAATTTTAGGTCCCTGAAAAACTTTTATAACTTTTTAAAAAGCTTTAATATATATAATTAAAAAATAAACATAAAGTACTGTAATTACTACTAAAGTTCATTTTCTGTATTAATTTCTTTATGTCTTTATTTCCCCCTTTTATTTATACCTAAAAATGGTCTTTATTTTCTTTAAAAAGATAATGAAACAATAACTAGTTTGAAATATAAAGTGTATTTGTGAATATTTTGTTGACCCCATTAACATATAGGGGTCTTGACATACTTTACTGAGGAGGTCCAACATTGCCACCCAGCCTAGACCTCTCGCCACTCCCCTATGTAAAACTTTTTAGATCCGACCCTTCTGGGGGACAACACAGAATGAGACGGATAGTGTAAGGACGGGGTAGCAGGATTAAAACAAAACTATAAAGAAATTTGTTCATTAGAAGAAGAAACATTTACACTGGTATTTGGTGAAGCAGGGAGGATTTATGAATAAATATGCATAATGTTGTCAAGAAGCATTGAGAGCTTCGCATGGGCAGAAGGAGGGTGAGAATGATGGTTCCTGAATTAATTATGAGGAAACCTAGTGTCTGTCTCTGGGTGTGCACATGATTGTCTTGCTATGAGTGTCTGCACATGTGACAGCATTTATCTACAAAAGGATGGGTGGTTGCTTGCATGCATGTGTAAACATTTTCATCACATTGTGTGTTATAATGTAATAATTTTTAATCAGGTCTTTTTGAGTTTTGAGATTTCAGCATTTAGCAGTGATTTATGTTAGTGTAGGGAGCTAAAGATGGTAGAAGAACAAGCTTCTTTATGACTATATAAATACATGTGTGTACTGTATACTGGACACACACACACAGACACAAGTCACTCTTGTAACGCGTTAATTTCACTTTATCACTGAAAGAAATGACTTAATCCAACATCATTTTTAAAGACATAATTATCTGTCTCAGATGCTTAATTAGAATCTTGAAAAGCCAGGGAGCAAAGTGCCTGGAAAATTCCAATTTCTTATGCAGATATATATTTCTTTCTTTTTGGATGGGCTAATGTTCTATTCTCCATTTTTAATCTATTTCTGAGGCTAAATAATGAATATTGTTCTGCTCATCATCAAATGCACATGGAGAAGCCTTGGAGAGCATGGCAAATAGGGGTGTGGGGTGGAGGGGGTGGGTGGTTGTGGGATGTGTAGAGCGGAAGGGAACTGTCATGGAGAAATGCTATGTAGGTCAATGAAGAATTGCACTGGGATACCTTTCTCAGCTCTGACTCTGGAAAGCTGATTTGTTTTCCAGTGAATCCATCCAACTTAAATAATGAGACATCATTATTCTTAAAATCACCTTGGTGACTGGTAACCCTCTGTAATCTGTGGGGGAGCTATATGTAAAACATATATTTGTCAAATGAAGCTGAATGTAAGATGTTTTAACAATGTCCAAAGCAACTTAGCTGACTCAGGGACACACCTTCTGGGGGATTCGGACGGTGTTCGAACCTGTGACCTTCTGCATCCCAGTCTGACGCCTAACCCATTGAGCTACCAGGGCGCTTTCTTGATCAGAAGTAGATCAGTTCATATGCCCACACTATTATCACTATACTGCACAGTGTTTATTCTTGCTAAGTATTTTATTGATCCCCATGGGACATTGTTTTTGTTGTTGACATCTCACTGTGTGACCAGGGAGCACTAGGAATCGAACCCCCAGTTCCTCAGTTCGTGGATGACTGCCATGACAACTGCTTCACTGCTTCACCGTTGCCCCAAATTGTCATTGTGGTGGTATTTTGTTTTCTTGTTAAAATTACATGACTGATCTTTTTCTGGGTAGGTTAAAACCTGAAGAAAGGTGAAATAATGCCACTCCCTGCCTTCTATGTTCTGTTCAGTTATTAATTACCACAACAGATGGTAAACCTAGCTGTCCCTTTGAGTCCTACAACTTTACAATGAGGTTAAGAACATACACAACAGGGAGAGAACTGGAGCCTGAAACAGCAGCTCAGTTAGCACAAAGCCAAGTGCAGGGTAATTAAGAAGAGGAAACCCCAACAATGGCAGCTGTGCCTGTGATGGTAAAGATTAACTGAAACGATGAGACGAGCTTCTGAGGAATTAGACACTGGGTTTGTACAAAGGCAGTGTGAGTTGCTGTAGGGGTGGGAGTTACCTCTCCAGTACTACTGTGTGGGCTAGTGTGAGGGTATGTTGCAGCCATACAGTATGTGCACTGCTATGTTGACAGTTTATTTTTAACACATCTGTTTGTCTTATTCTGCAATATTAAGTTTGTTTTGGTCACAAGTTCAGACTGTTGTGCAGCTGCTGCTGACAAAACACTATATCATGTGATAGAACTGGTGATTTACTCTTGGAGTATTTGCTAGATACATAGACAGGATGTGACTCAAGAGTCACACAGATCACATAAAAGACTGTTGTTTGATTCAAACCTAACTAGAATGAGAAGCAGTACAGTAGTTTCACTATGATATCACAATCTCACAAACATATCACAAGATTGTATTTTCCCACGAAGGCTGAAAATAGAATGCATCATCTTTTATTCAGACAAAAGAACACCTGGGCTTGGGGGGTAGGTGCTCACATATATTTTTAACAGAACACTTCCATGACTGTGTGAATACAAAGGATCATTTACCTCAATACACTGTTTAAAATTATACAATTGAATAAAAAAAACAAACAAACATGGAAATTCAGCTAGAGATAAAAATATTCACTTATCAATGACACTTTCTTGAAAAATCTGTGAAGGTTCTCAGTCATCCAGGTCATGGTTATCTCAAAAAAGGTTTATCCAATATCAACTAGACTTGTAGGTCCTTGACGACGTTTCACCCTTCTATGAATAGAGATTGAGATTTCTTCAGAAACAATGTGCACATCATCACCCCTCCCCATGTACAGTGGTGTGAAAAACTATTTGCCCCCTTCCTGATTTCTTATTCTTTTGCATGTTTGTCACACTTAAATGTT
>JAUMHF010000012.1:24965832-24975928 GCA_032359275.1 Microctenopoma steveboyesi
TTTGTGAATTGTACCATGGAGCAAACCTCTTCTGATTAACTACCTTCTTTTTCAGAGGGGCAACAGTATCAAGTATAATATGCAGAGAAGCTGCAGCATTATCAACTAAATAAACCATATGTACAGGGGTGAGATTAGCGTCACTGCTCTCCTCTATGTTAGTGGATGCTTCCTGGCTAAAAGATGGTGGAACCATTTCCATAAATCTAGTGACTATATTTTACATTTAAACATCTACTGTAAAGGATTTTTTTCCTAATTGAAGTCGTCTCCATTAAAGTAAATTTGAATGTTATTAAGAAATGATCCGACGACAAAGGGTTTTAAGGAAAAACTAATAAGTTATCAATTTCTACTAGGAGTCAGACTCCAACTTTCTGCCTCCCAGTCTGATGCTCTGCATCCCAGTCTGATGCTTAACTCATTGAGCTACCAGGCAACCCAATAAAACAGGAAAGTTAGTTTGCTGGCCGCACACATCATCAACACCACAGTTCTTTTTAAAATGTTTTGGTATTCATGTAATAAATTCATACTGAAGCATCAGTACAAAGGTGAGACTTTCCCCTCTCCCTATCGCTCCGTGGATTTCTGCTGTGATAGACGCTGCAGCATCTACAGAACCTGGGGAATGAGACAGATGGAGACAGACAAGCCTGTGAAAGCTTCCTCTCTTTGTTATGTGGCCTATTCACCCGTCCCATGGGCACTTGACTGCCTGAGACTAACCAGTTCAAAGACACTTCCACTGATCAATAATTGAACAGCTTGGTGCTACCTGAGGTGCCCATCCAATTCAGAAGGGTCTCCATTCCTCTTCCTGTGAACAAGTGCCTGGACATGCCAGGCTGTCTGAGGCCAGCTAACTGAGGTGATGCAGTACTAGCAACTAGAACTTCCACTGATCCAATATAGATGAATTTGTAATTGAACAAAATAGCAGAAAAAGTGGTCGTATACATGCTGGACATATGTCAAACACATAAACATGCCTGCACCCCTTAAACCACTGAAACTATGCTTACGCAACTACATCATTACAGAGGTCTGAATAACAAAACAGGTTTGCTGCTGGGGGCCCACCACATGACCAGGTGGGTGGTTGACAGAAAGTGATACTCCCATGCACTGCGTACAGCTACAGCTGTAAAAGCTGAAGAGTGGCCTTGTGTGTGTGTGTGTGTTTAATGCTTGTCCACCTACACAAACACTCAAATTACAAGTATGATCCAGCAAAACGATGATTGCACTGAAGGGGAGGAGGAGCATCTGTCTTTGATCACTCTGGAGACGGTTGCCACAAATAGCCATTCTTCACAGCCAAAGTCAACAAGTAGAAATTTGTTTAGTTTTGAAATAGTTTGATGCAGCACCAGAGGCCACAACACAAAAATGTCCTGAACTGTTCACACTTCATTCAAAATGTTATGTGACCTAAATTGTTTCACAATTCTCTTCTTATGCAGCATACTTGCATAAATTTTACTAATAATTTATTCTGTAAATCGGTTTTTTGCACCCTAGCAAATCAAGTTATACGTTGATCAATGTCTAATTACATGAGGGAGAGGGTGATTGTGTTGCCTGATAAATAGTTTGGAATACATTATCAGTTGGATGTATGCAGAGCACTGATTTATTTTGTTGCTCATGTAATGCTCTGTTAATTAGAAGAGCAGTGATGTTTAATTAATGCTGGTGGGGAGGATTAAAGAAAGGGGGCAACAGCTTTTAACTTGTCAATTAAGAGCACAGAAGTAAAACAAAAGAAGCCAGATAACTGACAGATACACGGAGTGAACACAAACAAGAAGCTAACAAAGATAAGTCTCTTGCTGTTGGATTTCGCCTTTCGTGTTTTGCTGTCCACGTGGCAATTCTCTCACTACTGACATGTTAGCATTTTTAAAGAAGGATAGAACCCAATGACACTCTTCAGCATCAAGAAAAACTATTCCCCCTTAAACGTAATTTACTATCAGTAACTAAAACCCTAAACCCTGAATAGCAATTTTATTTTTTGGCTTGAATGACTCACTGCTGTTTTCTGTCACTATTTTGTAGGAATAGGACACATTTACATATGTTAACATTTTCCTGTGTAAACTTCTCCTTCCTGATCTTCCGTCTTTATGTCTCCCTTAACCTTCTGACATGAAACTGTTGGTTCATTTCATTCACTGTTTCCTTGGCAACTCTCTCTAAGAGACCAACAAGGTTTCAGAAGGAGATAGAGTGTGGCAGTTGAGTCATTATTTACAGCAGGACTCAAGCTCTGATATTCACGGACAGGTTTCACAGCATCACTACCTTTCTCCAATGTCTGTTTCCACCCCTCACATCAGGGCATACATAATTACAGTCTCCATGGTAATGCTGTTGGTCATGTTACTGCTTGGACTTATAAATACAGATATGATTTATTATGAAAAATAGACCACATTCGCTAGTTAGCGCTGGTTATTTGTGGCACGTAGAAAATGCATGTTAAAAGTTAAATGTATAATAGGGATGGGACTGTGCAATACAGGGGCCAACTAGAACCTAAAATGGTTCTTTAGAGTGATGCTATAGGAGAACCTTTTTTGGTGAAAAAATGCTTAGAATATCTATTCTGAAGGTAGAAAAAGCCTTTAATTCAATTCAATTCAGCTTTGTTTATATACAGAAAACCCAATAATCCCACTTGGCCACCCACTCTGACCCAGGCTCAGGGTGGACGGCCATCTGCCTCGACCGGTTGGGGTTAGTGGACAGAGGAGAGAGAAAAGAACAGCAGGTAACAGAGATCATAACAACAAGGAGCAGCAGACAAAGCACTGGGCAGGTTGGTAGGACCAGCGGCCAGAAGGTGAAATCACACAACTTCAAGGTCAGGGACACCAGGGACACGTTCCAGTCTGTATAATAAAATCTTGTCAAAAGTGTCGAAAGCCGCACTAAGGTCTAATAAAACAAGTATAGAGACAAGTCCATTGTCTGAGGCTTAGAGAAGATCATTAGTGACTTTTACCAGTGCTGTTTCTGTACTATCGTTTCTCTAATTCCTGACTGAAAAACTTCATACAAATTGTTTCCGTTTCAGTGATTTTAGCAAAAAAAGGCCAGATTGGATATTGGTCTATAATTTGCTAAAACCCCTGGATCAAGTGCAGGTTTTTTCAATATAGGTTTGACTACAGTTACTTTAAAGGCCTGTGGTAATAATATGGATGAGCTGATAAGAGGTAAAACCTCTGAGTAGTCCAGTTGAGATGGGTTCTAGAAGACAGGTAGTTGATTCAGATGAATTGATTGTTGAGATTAACTCTGCATGATTTACAGGAAGAAAGCAGTCTAAATAAGACATGGCAGATGCATCTAGAGCTGCTGGACACAAGCAACTGTCCATGCCAGTTGCAGGGGGGTTCTGATCAATTTGATCTCTTTATGATATACAAATACATACTGGAAGACCACCAGTCAATTAACACATTAGATGGAAACAATAGAAGAAAATACAATACAACAGAGGAGACACATCACAGAGATAATATTACACCAATGGTGAATTGAAGGTGGTCAGGCTTTGTCTTTCTGAAGTCAACAATCAGCCCTATGTCTCGTCTACTTTAAGAGACAGCTTATTATTCTTGCACCTGACTGACAGCTATCCCACCTCTTCTCTGTACACCATGTCCGTTGTGTTTTGAGGAGTGGGGGTTATGTTACAGTTACAGCATATGAAATGTCCAGTAAGCAGATTAGTTGACTGCAAGGAAGGGATGACGATAGCATAGCACAAGATATAAACACTCACTCTCGCTCTATACTCTGACATTGTGCTTTGTCCCAAGCTTCTACAACCACAATCATTCATTGTAATCTACTCTCCCTCATCTCATTTCAAGTTTCCATAACTGTGAGTACTTTTCTTTTCCCTCTCTTTTTTGTTGACCGGTTATTACAACACTGATTCTTGGTGGAATGCACTTATAGCACTTGGGTGTTGCAAGAGCAACATGTATGCCTTTCTTCTGCTTCTTCTCTCCATTTAGGTCTATCCTACACCGGACAAGGGCGTTTCATCACACTGTATCATACACACCTGACAGGAAACACTGATGTAGGAAAGGGATGTAACTTATTTGTATTGGTGAGTTCTTTTCCCCTGGATCCACTGCCAACTCGGAGAAACAAAAATCATGTTAGTACTGACAGCATCAATAATCAAGACAACGATTTATAGGTGATTGGAAAATTACTTAGCTTTTGGCTTTTCCACATGGGACCAACAATGTTCATCCATAAACCAGTGTATATATCGTTTTATTCACTTTATTCTATGTTTAAACATTGGTTACAAACTGAGGTTACAAGCTGACATTTAAAAGTGAATATCTCTGCCCTGCTGTTCCATGACAGTGGATCACAGACAGCACAAAAGCTTCCAAATAAAACAGCATATTGTTTCTTTAAATATTAAAGCAACCTGTAGGATTTCTTAAGTAATGGAATACAGAAATTTATCTAGATTCATTTGTGTGTATGAATATTGAATCTGTCCATCAGAAAACCACAGCTGATTTTACAATACAGTGTAACAATATATATTTTTTTCTTTTGGACATCTTCTATATTGCAAGGGCTGTAACACTAAACACACAGGCTCCACATAAATATAATCACAGCAATATAATACACTAATACTGCATTTACAATGCGATTCGAAGCAAAATCACAGCAATAGAAAGTCAGAACACAGGAACTACTTCAGGTAGTTGTACAAAATACAAGCTCATAATCTTTTTGTGAAGGCCAAGCAGAAGCACTTCCAGTCGAAGTTGATGCAAATCGTCCGTTAAAGTCAGTGTTTTATAATAAATAATCACAAACACCACATATATGCTCTGGTAACACAGATATGAAGTTGCCATTACTACGAAGAAGTGTCTAGAATAGTCTGAAGTCAGTCAGTTTTAAATGGTAAATGTTCTGCACTTATATAGCGCTTTTCTACCTAGACTGGTAGACTTTACATTGCTTCTCATTCACCCATTCACACACAAACACACACACCGATGGCACAGCTGCTGTGCAGCTGACCTGACACACTGAGGGCAACTTGGGGTTCAGTGTCTTGCCCAAGGACACTTATGACTGAAGGAGGCGGGGAATCGAACCACCAATCTTCCGATTGGCAGGCGACTGCGCTACCTCCTGACCCACAGTCACCACCAATTACATTGTTTTGAATTGCTAATGCTACTTTGCATGCTAAGCAGCTACTTAGCTTAGACAGTTCTGCCGTCATGATGTATACAAAAGTAATCATCCATAAACCAGCATTTCACTCATTGTATTTACTTTAATCTATTTTTAAACATCTGTTACAAACTGAGATTCAAGTCCAGTGTGCCGAGTATTAATATTGAGACTCACAGATAATCATCCTACGTATGATCTTAAACAACAAGAGTTGTTTCTTTAACAAGAAGAGTTGTTTAAGAGTTGTTTCTTAAACAACAAGAGTTGTTAAGAACATGAATAAGTCTACAAAATGTAGTTTGTAGATTTGGCAGATGCAGAATTATTTCTGATGAGTTTAAAGACACCATTCAGTGAAACATAACATCAGAACACTTCTGTTCATTTTAACAGCATAACTTCATTAATTATTCATGATTACTTATTGTCCCAACACAAATTCAGCGCTGGTTAGAATGCAGTAAATTGTTTTGTGAACTTATAAAGAAATGAAATATACACGTATAACTGATAATATCAAAGGATGCAGCATTGAGCACAGTATTTCTTTTCCCGTGTAGATAATGCATAATGTTATTTCTGTTCAGAAAAAAATTGGACTTATGAAGTATTAAAGATCACTCACCATAGCATGTTTCCAAGTTCCCTTTTGAAGCCAAAATTGAAAAAATAAACTAATTCCAGCAACAATAGTTACTCTATTTGGTCACAATGGTCCTCCTGTTCACCCTGAACTCGAGCAGCTCGTTGCTCACAGCCTCTTCAGCCGGTGTTAACAAGGGTAATCCTGCTGCTTGCTGCTCTGCTCTGTCTGCCCATATGCTTCTAACAAACTATCTCATACCTTTCTGGTGTCGAAGGTCAAAGAAATGAGCTCCTGGAGGCGATTTTTCCAACTACCTATCTCTCATCTTGAGCAGGGCTCACAGAGAAAAATTAACATTGCAGTTAATAAAGGGGAAAATGGAGTTCGCTTTGCGTTTGAACTCAGTGCTCCAAAACATTACATCCTATCTCTACGAGAAGCATATGTGTCAACACAGGACATATTTTTCTCCTGTTTTAGGTATAATTTGTTTTTAAAAAAAAGATGAAAATTGACTGAAAGAGAGAAGGAGAACAGAAAAACGGCAAAGACAAATAATTTCTGGACACCAGAGCACGCATGATGTCACTTGCTGTACAGGAGTGAAACTTTGCCAATACACACTAATGGAGAAAATGTTTCACAGGATATTTTCACAGCTTTTTAAAACTTAAATTATAGTAATTCAAAAACGACAATAGATATCAACATACTGTTTTACAGGCACAAGGCTGAAAGTGTCTAGTCTCGTTTAAAATTTCAATCACGTTTCTAGGAAAAGTTTGATAACACAGGATGATGATGAATGGAGAGAGTACAGGTCTAAAAAGCTATTTTTGAACAAAAAATGGAAAAGAGTATTTTTTGAATATTAATAATTTTTTAGAGGTGGAGAGTAATATGTGCCTTCATTGCTGCAGGCACCAATAATGTATGTTTAAATTCAAACAGAACTTTATTAGTTTTTTTCAGTCTTTTAACACAGGTTCTCTCCTGTGAAATACAACTTAAAAAACCTTTGAGGTCATCAACAGTGACTAACATTAAAGACATCTTTCTAGTATCTTCTGATAAGAATTAATACTGAACTCAGGCCTAAAGTTTAGTTGTGCTTCGTCCTCTCTCTCTCAGATGCCCTCGACTTTGGAGCTGTGGTTGCTGGTCCACCCGGCTTCTCCGGTGCTTCGCCTGCTGCTTCGCCTGCTGCTTCGTCTGCTGCTTCGTCTGCTGCTCCTTGTTGTTATGATCTCTCTTACCTGCTGTTCTTTTCTCTCTTCTCTGTCCACTAAGTCTAACCGGTCGAGGCAGATGGACGCCCACCCTGAGCCTGGTTCTGCTGTAGGTTTCTTCCTCTTAAAGGGAGTTTTTCTTCTCCACTGCTGCCTCAATGCTTGCTCAAGTGGGATTGTTGGGTTTTCTCTATATATATTGATATAATGTCTAAGATCTTAAACCTAACACTGTAAAGTGCCTTGAGATAACTTTTGTTGTGATTTGGCCCTATATAAATAAAGTTGAATTGAATTGAATTATTTTATTATATTATATTATAATTGACGGTTAAAGTGCAAGCAGAATATCAAAACAATAAAAGCCATCAAAATGAGATTTTAGCTTTAATAATAATTAAAGCTAAAATCTTTTAATTCTTTTAGAATCTAACAATAACAGACATGTAAACAACAATGTGTAATATCTTTATGCAAGCGGAATTTCAAAAAGGTGCACAAAAATTTATTTAAAAAACAAACTGTTCCTTTAATTAAGCATTTGCTGGACTATGTTTAAAATGTCCAACAATATTGCAGCATTTTGCCAGAACACTTTCAAATCCAGTGTCATTCAGAGAAACTCTGACTGTTCTTTGCAGAATGTGGGCCGTGCAGGGCAGATGGAAGTAGTCTGGTGGCTGCAGTCATGTTCTGAGCACTATCGGTGCTAAGCTTGGTTAACTTGTCCTTGATTTTCCATTTGTTTGCAACACTCAGAAAATGTCCAGCACATGCCTCGGCATAGTGTAGCTCTTTAGTTTTACTTACTGTTAGTGCAAACGATTGAAAAGTCCAGTCGTTATCAACAAAATGTGCTGCATATATGAGGGGGCAGAGAGAACTGTGAAGGGGGCAAACAATGGCGATGATTTTGGGAAACTGTTTTTGACATGTAATTGCACTTTATTGTACCACCAAATACACTTTTGGGGCGGCCTGGTAGCTCAGGTTAAGCGTCAGACTGGTTCGAATCCCAGTCTGACTCCTAGTCCATCTCCCTGAGCGAGACACCCAGCACTAGCTCCCTGTAAGTTGCTTTGGATAGAAAGCATCTGCCAAGCGAAGTAAAGTAAAGTGGGGTAACTACCCAGTATTGGCTGCGATGGTGTATTGCCATTTAAGTCACTAGGTAGCTGAGCGGGTTTCTTTGGCAATTGTTGGCACAGTTGCAGGAGGATATGAAACGAAAAAAAGGTTTAGTGCAAAAATGAAAGCGGGGGCGGGGCTTTGTGTCGCTGTCTGACAGACCCAGGTCCACCTCCAGTCGGAGGACAGACTCATGGTCAGAGGCGCTGCTAGTGGACAGGCAAGGCAGGCAATTGCCTGGGGCCGAAGGCCAAGGGGGCCCCAGAGGACCAACACAATTTGAACCGCATCAGGACAGCAGTAGTGAGATTGTGAAAAGATGTCATTGATAGCAACAGCGTCACCCCCCCCCTCTCTGTGCCGGCTGACCAGAGGTAAACAAACATGCGCACTGAGAGTGAAGCAGCCTCTGCTCTGCAAAAATGAAAAGGAACTATTCTTCTGAAAACGAAAAAAGAAAGAAGAGAAAAAGAGATAAGACAGTGGCAAGTATAATAGTTTGTGGCTGTGTTTTTAATCACAAAGTATGTGGTTATTTTAACGTAGCCAAATATGCTACCTGCTATAAGGCTAACTTGTTTGCTAAATATTAGCAAGCATGCTGCACATTAAATAAAAAAGCATCACTGTTTTACCAACAGTTTTACAGTTTTTTTATTTGTAATTTATTTTTTGGTTTTGATTATTGTATTGTATTATATATAAATATAAATTTCCTATTTTAAATCATTTTTAATGTTTACAATAGAAACATGCTGATGTGAATTTGGTAAATATATTGTGTTGTTTCTCAGTTATATTTTCTAATTGTTTTTCAGGTTATATTATTATATCTATCTATCTATTTAGTATATCTAAAAAAACAAATAAATTTTGTTCCCTGCAGTTCTTTATCAGCCTTCACAATTTAAATTTTAAAATATGATTAACATGTTGTCAGTGCTATAGATCAGATCAGATCAGATCAGGAAGAATTATAAAAAAATTGGGGAAATTCAGTTTCTAGCAGCAGAACACCGACTTACAGTTATATCAAGAAACAGAGACAGTAAATCTAAAAAGCAAAAATTAGAAGACTAGGTCAAAGGTAAGAAGGCCACTAGATATGGTCTAAAACTAAAAACTTAATACTCTAAGAATGTATTCATAACATCCTAGCATTAAAAGACTGATAGATATAAAGCAGCATATGGCTATAACATCGATATTAGCGTTATTGGGGGGGCTAGACTCAAGAGTTATTTATTGTCATGCATTACACATAACGAATTTTCGTACGGTGGCTCTCAGCTTCGGAAAGGAAAACAAACAGCACATGTACACAAAACAACAAAGGAATAAATAAAAAAGAAGATGCCATTATTACAAAAAAAGTGACAAAGAAAAAATGTTGTGCTAAATATTAGCAATTTAACGGAACTAGTGACAATGTTTGTTACTGCTAAATATTAGCAATTAATGGAAAAGCAGCATGCTGTCTAGCAGCAGTCCATGTGGGTGTATGTGTGAGAGGTGTGTATTTGTTATTCTAGGGTGGTGTGATTTGCGATGGTGGGTGGGGGGTTTGTAGCGGAGTGTCTTTGCAGGGGTGTGATGCATTTGACGGCCCTTGGGAAGAAGCTATTTCTCAGTCTGGCCATATAAGTCTTGATATTTCTGTATCGTTTCCCAGAGGGGAGCGGTACAAACAGTCAATTTCCTGGGTGGGTGGGGTCCGTGGCAATACTTCTGGCCCTCCTCTGGAGTCGGTCAGCATATATCGATTTGAGATCAGGCAGAGGACTACCCACGATCCCCCGTGCTGTTCTCACCACGGGACAGGTTCTTTGTGTCCTGTGCAGTGCAGTTCCCGTACCACACTGTCATACTGAGACAGAGGATGCTCTCTATTGTTGCCCTGTAGAAG
>JAUMHF010000012.1:25053726-25103212 GCA_032359275.1 Microctenopoma steveboyesi
TGCCACGTGCACTTATGGACGCCCTTATGCTCAAACATGGTGTTCGTTATGGACAATCCGTTACTAGCACAGAAGTCTAATAACTGAACACCACTCGGTTTCAGATCGGGGAGGCCGTTCCTCCAGGTTTCACTGTCATAGCCGACGTGCGCGTTGAAGTCTCCCAGCAGGACAATGGAGTCCCCAGGGGGAGCGCCTCGCAGCGCGTCCTCTAGGGACCCCAAGAAGGCTGGGTACTCCGAACCGCTGTTCAGCGCATACGCGCAGACATCAGTCAGAGTCCTCCCCGCAACCCGCAGGCGCAGGGAAGCAACCCTCTCATCCAACGGGGAGAACCCCAACATACAGGCACCTTGCCTGGGGGCCAAGAACAAGGCCATCCCTGCCCGGCGCCTCTCACACACAGCAACTCCAGAGTGGAACAAAGTCCAACCTCTATCGAGAGGAACAGTTCCAGAGCCCAGACCGTCTCTCTCAACCTCCCGCGCCAGTTCAGGCTGAGAGAGGTGACATTCCATGTCCCGAGAGCCAGTTTCAGCAACCAAGGGTCGGAACGCCAGTGCTCCCGAGCGCACCCGACCCCTCTGGCCCCTCTTGCAGGTGGTGGGCCCACAAGAGAGTGGAACAGCGTCACTTTTTCGGGCTGGGTCCGACTGGACCCCGCGGTCCATGGTCCAGCCACCAAGCGCTTGCCGACGAGCTCCCACCCCGTCTGGCTGGTCTGGTGGGGCCCCGGGTACCCTTTCCCGGGTGAGGGAAGCGCTGCTCCTCGATTTTTCGTATCCATTTGGGTCGCTTTGGATAACATAACATTACATAACCATGAAAAGTTTATATTACAAGTCATTGACACACTACACAAGTGTGCCAATGTATTCTCAAGATATTAATAAAAAAACAGTTCCTTACACAAACATATTTAAATTTGAAATTTAGTTGTACAGGAGGATAATAAAAACACACACTCACTAAGTTCTGTCATCACATGTCAAAATTGCAGAAAGATATAATCCAATATAATCCTGTATGTCAGTATATTTTAGATATGATAGATATTACTATTTTTGTCTATAGTATAAATTATAAAAAGAAAATTGTGTGCCATTTTGATGGATTCGTCCAATACTACATCACAGTCTGCCATTAAAGGTCAACCAGTGGTCCAACTACCTAAAAGCTTTTTTCTCTAAGTGTCCTTCTGGACACTCCTCCTTACTCTACTCTCAACCAAGACCAGCCTCTCCCCAGATAGATGCACTTACTAAATGTTGATAGCTATAGGGAAGAACCCCCAGGTATGTGTGCATGTGTTCATGGCAGTCTCCCACAATTGACTTTACTTGTGCATCTGCCAAGATTTATGACCATAGTTTTTTCTACAACAGCATCAACTTCTTTATTTCAAATCCCAGTTGGGCAGCAGATCAGGGAGTTAAGGGAGAAGCAGGTTCTTCAACCTAAAACAGATGTGTCAGAGTCAGGAAAGAGTGTAAAAAATTATTTTTATCTACTGGTGGTTCACATGAAACCCATCTGCTTCTCATATCACATACTTGTACTTGCCAAGAAATTGCCCTAGTGGTCTGGCCTGCAAGGGTCAAGAGGACAAAATGGAGCAGAGTCTGCTGTTGATCACTGGAAATCGCTGAAGGTTTTCTTTATAGAGTATTATGACGGTAAGAATGCAAAAAGGGAATATTAAAGAGATCTTTCTGTGTGAGTAATGACGGGACAGAGCGGGACCAATGACAGCTTTACTGCACCCTCTGGCCTCAAAGTGTTAAGGGTGCAAGCTGATACAGCAGAGTACCCAGTATGTTACACACTTGTGTATCATAATGGGATGAAGCTTTTTGTCTGGTGCTTTGATGGTTTTAGATCATCTAGATCTATAGAGATTCATTTGTAGTAATGATGTTTTTGTACATGAGAACATCTCCCCTTAAACACTGCTCCATAATTCACAATTGAAATAAACAAAAATTTTATTGTCCAAAGCTATGGTTTCTCCTTTGTATCCAGCATATGATATCTTCAGTGCTAAATGGCATTTCTAAACACATAAAAGACCATGCATTCTCCATGAATTATCATAGTCATGACCATATCCTTCTAACACAGGAGCAAAATTATTTATATAATTTTTGTACAGTGTTGACCATTTAAGCTTCCCCCATAGGGGATTAACAATAAAGTAAAGTAAAGTAAAATACATTTGTCTGTATGATTTCACATACGGTTACTACTGCTCCTGCACAGTTAAATCTAAATATTACAAGATTAGATTTACATCTAATTTGATGATTCTATGTTCATTCATATGTATATTTGTACTAAAATTTGCTCTTTTCAAAGAGTCATTTGACAAAATATAGGTGTATATGTAAATCATATATTGCAGAAAAGCCAACAGTCCCATTTTAGCGAGCACTAGGTAACGGTGGAGAGGAAAAGATCCCTTTAAGAGGAAGAAACCTCCAGCAGAACCAGGCTCAGGGTGGACGGCCATCTGCCTCGACTGGTTGGGGTTAGTGGACAGAGAAGAGAGAAAATAACAGCAGGTAACATAGATCATAACAACAGCAAGGTGCAGCAGACTAAGCACTGGGCAGGTTGGTAGAACCAGTGGCCACAAGGTGAAATCAAACATCTCCAAGGTCAAGGACGCCTGCAGAACAGTACAGAGAGAAAGAGAGACAGAAGGACGAAGCACAGCTAGGGGAGAGATGAGACACAATGTTAACAACATGTAATGATGTCATGATGAGAGAGAGAGAAGAAGGAAAGGAGCTTAGAGTGTCAGGAAAGTCCCCCAGCAGACCTTATAGCAGCTTAACTAAGAGATGGTTAAGTCACCTGATCATCTCTCTCTATAAGATTTATCAAAAAGGAATCTAAACTTAAAGGTAGAGCGGTAGAGAAACTCTAGGAACCTTCGTCAAGAGCCCAGAAGATGACCAGTAAAGACCTGGCTCAGGTCATCTACATATCTAAAACCAAATGAATTGTGGCTTGTAGCTTTTGAACACGACTGTATGTACACAAGTAGATGTGCTTATCTTTGATATGTGTGATGTGTAGTATAATTCATCTGTGATCAGACAGATGCTTTCAAAGACCTTCCTTCCTCTGTATGAAGACAAACTTGGCAGGAGTTCTGTGATGCAGGGTCAGCATCTGTCATTTTTAGGAGCTGTCTTTATCACCACTGGAATCATCACAGGATGTCATTATATGTTTAGAGGACAGATAAATTAATTCTCTAGTTATCCACTTTTATAGCTTTTTTTCCTTTTCCTCCTCTGGCCAGATGACTGCCAACATCACTACACCAAGACTAAACATTCAGGTTCCTTGTTAAACTGAAAGAGGAACCATCATATAGAATTATAATGGAAAAATAAACAGCAATCACCCTTCTGGAACTTCCTGTTCCACTTATGAAGAAGACAAACCATTGGATAATGTTAAAGATATACAATTATTGAACATTTTTGGAACAAAGTCTGAAGTTAAGTAAAAAAAATGTTTATTTTGTATGTACATAGAACAGCAGAATTAGTTGTCTGTCATAAAAAGGAAAATTGCACTATATACTTGTACTTACATATTACTTATTATTTACCACGAAGGTACCATAATGTGGAGAATAAAACACAATGAGGGATGGTCATAAAAAGCATGCGCAGTAACAATATGTATCTCATCTCTCCAAGGAAAAAAATAAATCCCTAGGAACAATAGCTTTATGTAAGGAATACATGCACAGACTTTTACACAACACAAATAATAAATGTACATTATGTGATATTATTATATATTTGCATAGGGAAAGAAATAATCTCATGTAACAATGTAAGAGATCTGTCGAAGCAGCTCCTTTATCAAAACAACCCCCACCCACCCACACACTATCACACAGCTACTTAGAGCCATACAAACCACCCACCCAGTAATTCTGCTAAAAACAAACATTTGAAGCTGACAGACAGCTGAATTGAATAAATGAAAGGCAGAAGCAGACGCTGCAAAAGCGAAACACCTCTTGTTTGTACTGTAGACTTAATGGAATATCTGTGATTACTCCAATTGACTGAGTCATCTGCAAGGCCAGGCTTCCTATCCCCTCTTCCTCCTACTCTTCTGCTCTTCTCCCACTCAGCAGCCAAGTGGTTTATATGGCTGCCAAAACATATTCCGAAACATATTGGAAAATCCAATGGCTAACTGGAAGCATTCACATCCACCTACACACACACGCACGCACGCGCACACACACACACTGTAACTGGTAGCTAACAAAAGTAGTAGTCCTGTGTTTTATGTATTATATTTACTTACACATCCACACTGATTTTCCTGTATTTGTGGCAATCATATGAACCTCTGTGCATCCATCCATCAGCTACACAATTTATTCTGTAGAGAGTTGCCTTTAAAGTTATTTTGGTGTTAATTATTGGAACTGGGAAGAGACATGGACATGCACAAATCTATAATGCTACAGGTGTATAATCTACCTACATACTACACGTGCTATGTAATTTAAGTAACTACATGAAACAAAAAAGCAATGTTTTTCTATGTACATAAGTGAGTGACAAAGAAAAGAAAAGTCTTGCTGCAATACCTAAAACAACAGCGAAGAGGGAAATAAATCCATTCCATGTCCAACTGAGCAGACACAAAGTATCTGTAGTCACATGCACTGGTTAATGTTTGACTATTTGTAAAATCAACCATATGCTTAGAGAAGCAGCATGGTGAGATGAAAAATATTACTCATCAACTGCATGCTGCAACAATATTATAGTATTAATAATGTTACCTACATAGCACGACTGGTTTCTCAGAGCTGCATGCTGTCCCTGCATGCAACCAAACTGAAGGGTAAAATGAAAACAAAAAGTCATGATAATTTCCTTTTATTACCAACGCCTGAACCTATGTCAATTTTAACTACAAGACAAAATAAATCGTTATGTTTGCACATGACTAAATGAGGAAATGTTGTTCTTACTGGGATACCGACACACATCACAGTCATGGTACCGTCACATAAGCTTGAGGTGTTAATGTTGTGGTGGACAGTGGTCAACATGAGAAAACACAACAAGCTGCAAAGCACTGTGTGTTCTCTTGTCAGTCATGGCCAGCATTACAATATTTCCTTGTTGACCCCTGTTCATCCCTACATCACTATTTACAACATCAGCTTTTAAAGTTGTGGCTGAATGGTACACACTGTGAAAAAGCTCCTGTCAATGAACATAATCATGAAGGACAAACAAAACAAAATCAGCTCTATTGTGTCAGGCCTATAGATGGGCAGTCTCACACTGAGGCCGCCCACCGCACGGCTGATGTGGTTTCCAATTCAACCACCCTGATGAAATATTCAGGAGTGAACAGCTCAGACACCTAGGGGCCAATAGGCTTCAGTTAGACCCAAATCATTCCAGGTGAGGCCAGGGCCAGAGCCATGCTGGTAAGGTTGCTGTTCCACCTCACCACATGTGACAACAAACACACACAATAGGGTGCATCCATTTTTAATGAGGAACATTAATTAATAACCCAGACCTGACCCCATTTATAATGCTGGATTCCCCGGGAGTGTGGGGCAGAGTAGGAGTAAAGGAGAGCTAAAGCTGTTGTTCCCTTTTGAGAGCGCTGTATGATGACTGTAACAATGCTCAGAGAAATAGCAGAGAGCAAGAGCAGATCCAGGATTATTAAATACAGTACAAGGGGATGGAAGCTGAGGGCAGTGTTGTGTGTGAAACTGAAAAAGAGATATTTCACTCAACTGAGCAGCAATGGCCAAAGCCCAAGCTCTGACTCCATGGTTCACACAAGCTGCTTAACCTCCACTCACACTCACACTCGCATACACATGTTCAGTAGTGCTTCACAAAGTCCCCATGAAAAGAAGAAAAACACACTTCATCCACACACGCGTGATATCGACTGAGATCCCAGCCAGCAGCCCGGTGATACAAAGACATGCCTGGGCTGCGTCTTGTGCTTAGAGTTATGATGTTTAGGTCAGACTGCTGTCAGGTCTATACCAGCCCCGCTGAATGTGTCAAATGGGGGAGTCAAAGCAGAATATCATGAGCCAGAAATGCAACTGGCACCAATAGAGAGAGAACAATCAATGGACTCAAAGGCACTTACACATTTGATTCAGAATGTAGAATGTTATGAAACACAGACTTATTGCTCTTGTAATGTTTCCCAGTTAATGTTTTCTAGAATTGGTCCAAATCTCTCAGAATATAAATGTATTGCCCAGTTCCTTGTAACTGTTTCAGGAGTAAAAAGGTCTCCCTCTCTCCAAACTCTGCAGTCTACTGAGCTTGGCAAGCTGAGATGGAGATGGGGGAACATCCTGTCTGTAGGGGCCCTTGGATTGAGGTGGGGCCTGCACTGTCGCAGAGCCAGTGGCCTGAGTGTGGTCGATCGTATGTTCATAGATGCTGTTGCTGGGTGTTTCCTGTGAGGGTGGCGCCCTGGTCTTGTTGGCCTCCTGCTCTCTGCGCCTTTGCTCCTGCCTCAGCAACTCCTGAGTCTCTAAGATAACACGGGCATTGAAGTTGGAAGTTCCCAAGTAGCCGTTAAGTGACCCCTGGGCACCAGAGTAACAGGAATTCTCGTTGGATGTCCGTAAGCCCTCTGCAGGCGTGTGAGCCATGTCCCATGAGTCCTGGGACACTTTGCTCGGGTTTTGATGAGTTTGCCTAAACACAAAAAGATAAGTAAAGAGGTCAGATGTCTGGTTGAGTGAGCCAAGTTAAACAGCACATGCATCTAAAGGGAAGAGAGGAAAATAACTCTGCTGAGACAAGATGCCTTTTTTTTCTGCAGTAGCCCCTAGGTCAGCTCGACTGAAGGAGAATTCAAAAGAAACTGCACTTCAAGAGAGAATGTGTCCATTTTCACATTTTGTGGGAATAAAAGGGAGCTAGTGGAGCTAGTTAAAAGTTAAAATACTGAAAGCATCATGAGTGGAGCAAAGGGGGCACTGTTATAACATAAGCTTGAGACATGAAAGAAACACAGGCAGGAAGCACGAAACAATGTGGGCTATTAGTCCCACATTGTAAACAAACACAAATGTTACAACCTCCCTGACAAAAATGCTCACTTTCATTCATTTTACTTTTTTTTAAGATGAAGACCAGTGCACTTTCAGCATAGACAGAGTAATGGCAGGCCTCCTGGCATTAACCGCCTTCTACTCATCTTCAGTGCGCTTGCCAGACAGCCAAAGATGCACACATATTACCTGGGACACACACTGTACTCTTCTTTACAGACCCCAAAAAGCTATCACTAGGAACTGTCAGGATTTTGGCTAAAGTATTAAGTCTGCTCCTCCACTTTTAGGATCCAATGTGCAATGGAAGACCTGTGACAGTACCTTTTGCACCAGGGTGCGTAATAGAAATCCCATTCACACCCCAGTGACACCCACTATGTGCTTGTGAGTTAACAGTGCACAGGTAAACAGGTGGCTGGAATACTTCCAGAAATTCTTATCTGGCCTAGTGTCACTCCAGAGAGGCTCATAGACAAAAAAAACACAGGAATGGACTTAAATGACTTAAATAAAATGAAAAGTTACCTATTATCTTTTGTGTACTGTTTCTAACATTTCTCTACAAAGAAACAAAGAACATGTACATGGCAAGTACAATGATGCTGATACATAATATTTTACAATCTGTTTTAAAAAATCTCAGCTTTCCGGAATTTAACAAGCTTGTGAAATTAACGTTAGCCCTATTTGTAAACATATAAACCAGCTAGTGTGGGGTATTTCACTAAAGTGTAGTATATGTGGATAACTAATTTCATGTTTCTATGGTTTCACGTGTTCTTACTGTGAAATGTAATACACATCAGATATGTATACAGACCATAAGTGATGTATGAGCATGATAGTTTTCCCAAAGACATAACAGTCAAAGTAATAAATAGAGCAAAATGTTTTAGCAAAGTCAGGTCAGCATTCATTTTTTAATAAGCATTGGTTTACTAAAGGGAAATCCCAATTTAGATTGATTTAACTACAAAATATTATGACTCCATTAGTATCTTAACACTTAAAATATTTTATTAAATATTTGCTCACAGTATATCTAATTCTTTTTAGCACCCACACTGTTATTGTTTTTTAACGCATCTTTCATATATTAACTATTTTTTATCTCGACATGAGTTCTTGTGGTTCATTGTAAAACAATGCTAATCCAGCTAACTGTAAATCAATTGACCTTTGCATGTTTGGGTTTAAGGATATATTACTGCCATAAAAGGGCCAGATAACTTATGAACCAAAAAAAAAAAATCTAGACCTATGCAACACTAATCATAGGGATTTCAATAAATGTATGCAATCATAAAAAATACATTATCCTACCAAACTGTGCTGAAACGACTACTAAGCACTACTTGTTCTATTTATCTTTCTGTTTAATACTGTATTTCCAAGCAAATCTAATGAAAATTCCAACACTAATAAAACCCATGTGGTCCACAATTTCTGGAGGAGGGCAAAAGTTTAATCATGTGACAATAAAGAGTTCTATATCTATGTGTGCATAGGCAAATATATATGCTTTAATATGGATGCTAAAATACAGATACATGTTGTGTCACATGTATGTGTGTACGCATGCATGTAGAGCATGTGTTAAGTATGAGAGTAATTGGTGGAGGGACAGCTGCAGGGACAGACTGCAGAGAGGGCCCTACCACATGCTCCATATCTGGGTATTGCTATCTGGGCGAGCCGCCATGCATTTACACTCCGGCTTGGCTCGCAGAGCAGCCAGCATTGCTCATGAGGGAACTGCTTGTTTAGAAACCTGGGACGCCTGTTGTACGAGGCCTGCATCTCCAGAACAATCTTTTAGTTTATAGAACAGATAAGAAGAGAAGGGAGATTTAGTGAGAAGAGAGCAGAGATGGCGTTGCTCTGCAGGAATGTAATTGTGATTGATGTGCCAGGGGAGTGAGCTCTCTTATCACCTTTACTCCTACATTAGAATATGTCAAAAAAGAGATTAGGGGACAGGGAAGTATATCATGTCAGAGAGTGGGGTAAATTTAGAATGACAGAACATAACAAACAAAGCCAGGAAGTTGGTTTGCAGAAAAATGTGTGGTCTATGTGTGCCTGTAAGACAGCTGAAAAGTATCAAAGCCTAGACAGTACACACACAAGCAGGCTCAAACACAAAACGATTACATAAAAAAGCCATGCAAAGGGCAGTGTAACAGTCACTCTGTTGGAATAATGTTTTCTTTATGTGTGCAACAATGTTCTGGCAGTGTGGTGAGGAGAGCTACTGGGACTTCACTCAAGCCACAGTTGACAACCTTATCTTGACCACATTTATGTGTGTTGTTGTGTATTTCTCTGTGTGTCTGTGAGTTTCTCTGTCAGGCTAATCAGTGGTTTCTGTTCCCTACTAACACACTTGTTCCTCTCCCCACCCCTCTCACCCTTCACTGCCTGTCCCTGCTAATCCTGCTCCAACAAAAAGCCTTCATTAGTGTTTTTCCAATCCTCACATCCCAGACAACGAGCTAAGCCTGGCCGTCATCAGATACCCAGCTACCCTTGGTTCTGGAAATTCCTTGGGAGCAAGTTGTTTTGTTATTTTTCACCAGGGAAGCATGTATCCTTTTGCGGCTCACTGCTCAGACTCCCCGTTTTAAAACAGAAGGGCAGAATGAAAAGGTTCCAAAAGAGATGTGGCTGTAGGGACTTGTGGTCATTAATCTGGAGATGGGAGACTTCAACTCCTTAATGAAGAGCCGCGCCAAGAGAAAAAGCTTTAGCTGGGGTCAAACGTCAAGCTTGAGCTCATGCGATGCTTTGCTAAAAGACGCTATGAGATTATAAGAGGAATGCATTTCAAGGGCTTGGCCAGACAAACATTCCCAAGAGAAGCAATTCTCTGAGAGCGAAGAGCTGGAGGCAACTGTCACATCACATGGAATACCAACAGATAACACCTATGAAAGGAATGCATAGATTGGTCTGGCTCATACAGAACACATTGATTATGTGTCCATGTGGACCACAAATCCATAGCAACAGGCAAGAACATGTTTTAATCGACCTGACTGTGACTGTTCAGAGACAGCAGAGCAATAGAGGAGAGGCTATGATGAAATGATTTGGGTTTGTGAAGGGAGAGAATGAAATCACTAGACAGCAGAAAATGAACAGACCACACACACACACCCATACACACAAGGAGAGTATGCATATACACACACAATTCTACCTTTATTTCAACTGGCATTTTAGCAAAACTTAAATAATCCAGATGTCAGATTCATCAGATCATGTTAAAATGAGGACATATTTAACACAGAGGAGAAATGTTGGTTCTTTGATTACTGTTGTTAAATCAGTCCAAATCGTGTAGAATTAGCACCTTCTCTTAAAATACATAAATGTTTCCCTTGTATTTGATAGTTTGACAAATTGACTAAAACACAATTAGAAAACCTCAGATGATTGGTAAAGACACTTTAAAGAGAAAAAAACAGAAAGATAGTGCTGATGCTAAACTCTGTCTCCCCATAGGCTTTGAGATGTAAGATATGGTAAGCTGTATGACATCTCTTTGACAAATATGCAAAATAATTGAAACAGGAAGATGGAAAAGATGAAGAGCCATGGTTGATGCTCTGAACTCAAGCTGTGCAAGGAGACGCTGGAAGGAGAGCGTTCCTGAAAAAAGATGATATTGGATCTTTGATTCATTAAAAGGGATGTACTGAAGAGGGGAGGCTGATGCTTATGACAAAGTCACTGTTTCCTTAGGGTCAACATTGACTTAATGAAACTGAATATCAGTTCAAATAATTTGAATTCAAAAGCTTATTGTTAAGAATCGTTTACATTTCAGCAGCTGAGTTGAAAGTGGCTTTGTGGTGATTGACTTTAAAGACAAAGGGATACAGTACAGCGAGTCTGGAGAAAAAAGGGCACAAATATGAGGAAAATAAAATTGATGGAAATCGGAAAAAGTCAAATGAAGAGGTCGAGAAAGGGCAGGGAGAACGTGATAAGTCACAGAGAGGGGAGGGAGAGACAGATCGAATAAAGGGGAGGGGGGAAACAAAGCATGTCTCACCGTGGAAGAGAGCTGTACCTCCTTTGTGCTTGTTGGAAACCATCTCTCTCGTCCGGCTGCTGTTTCTGAACCTGAGTCTCCACCGTTATAGAATGCCGTCCACTATGTCTCTCCATCCCGCTGCTCACCTGCAACAGAAACAACATCACAGATAAGACACAGCAACAGACAGAGATGTGAAGCACAGCATTGCATTGTTTGAAAGAAAAAAGTGGCTGTGCGATCCCCCCTGTGTTTTGTGTTGTCTTTAGGGAAAATGTAGTTAGTAGGTGTGATTCCATGATGACATTGGCACTAAAAATATCACCGTTGTCGGTGGATTAAAAATCCCTAGGTAATCTTCTTAAAGGTATAAATCCCTAAGATATGAGCATTTTATCAATTACAAAGCTGTGCTGTATTGGAATAACAAACAACACATTTCTAATAGAGGGGGCACAACAAATCTGACTAGAGTCTAACAACAGCATATGGAAAAGTCTAAATAAGCATTATTTTGGTAACAGTATGTTATGTCTACCAGTAACTGACTTGGTGTGTTAGGAGCCCTAGAAAGAATCATGATTCGACAGAAAAGGTAAATCCAAATGTGAGATCATATCCAGCAGATATCATCAGGACTGAACTTGAGTGTTTGTACACAGCAGAGATTACAGATAGAAGGTTAATGAAACAACTTTCTTAAGAGCTTTGGTGAGTTTTATGCTGCTCTCAGCAGCTTCATTGAGCACACTTCCAGTGAATGGCAGTCAAATTAGATGCTATTAAAATTACTAGCTTTATAAAATAGATATGCTAGTTTATTTACAATAATCAAATAAATACACTCACTTCCACAATATAGTTTACATTTTTAGTGGCAGGTAAATGTTTTTGCTCATTTTAGAAGACACAGGCTGTGGATAAGTCAGGCACTACCTTATTCTTTACTTTACTTTACTTTACTTGGCAGACGTTTTTATCCAAAGCGACTTACAAGGAGAAGACACCAGCAATTACCATTTGGTTCCCGTAAAACTGAGATACTACAACAAAGAACCTTGATAAGGCCTAACTCATCAAGACAAGGAACATGCATAGGAATCGTTTAATGCTAGACAGCATAATGAGTGTGTGTGTGGTAGACTCACTTAAAGTGAGTCTTGAAATGTTTTTTTAAAGTGGTGATACTCTCAGCCAGTCGAATGGTGCAGGGCAAGATGTTCCACCAGCCAGGGACAGCCACAAACCTGCACCAGTGTGTATGTTTGTTGTCTGATTGTCAGTGGGGTTGACATGGAGATATTATCTCCCTGAACACCAGCACACTGCTAACAAGCTGGCTGATGAAAGAGCATGACAAGCTAATTAAACAGAAATGAGCTTAGGAGTGAGGCTTGACCAAGAAGTGTCACTTTTCATAAGACTTCCATGAAAATGCTTTAGGCAGGTGTGTACAGTATACAGGTTGTGTAAATAACTAAAGCTTTACTTATTTACAGACAGCTTAGTTCTAAAACTCAACATGTGTTTGGTAAAATGCGTGAAAAAAATGGACTGATGGGGTAAAAGAGCGTTGGCAGAAGAAGAGGCTGTCAGCAAAAATATCTTCTTGCAATCATGTTGTTGAAATGCTCCTTACATGGACAACACACAATTACATTTCACTAAGCATCAACAGCAGGTTGTTTCGCAGGACGACCAAGTCATAATAGTCAAACATAATAGTATTCCCCAAGCATGGAGTAAATTGGACTGAAATTGACTATGTTTCAGGTTTTGCTGCAAAGTTTCCCCAATTCAGAAATTGTAGGGCACATATGTCAGTGTCTCTCAGATGAACTGTAACGCCAAGCAAGAAATTGTTTTACTAAGGCCAAATGTAGTGGCCCTAGTAAAACATTAAATAATTAGTCACGCGCACTAAAAGTTTTTAATATGATTTGAAAGGAAGTGTTGGGGAATCCGGAGGTTATACCTCAGTTTAAAACTGAAGATTGCCAAGAAAAATGCATGAGAAATGGCCAGGAGAGACAATCAGTCAGTGTAATGGTATTATCCAGGGAAAGAGAATCAGATTATTTTTATTTTAGGACTGGAATACAAAGCTGTATAAAACATGACATTTTATAAAATTGAATCAAGGAAATCCATGAAAAATGATGCCAATACACAACGATATGTTCTGACTTCAGTGTTTCTGCTGCAGTGTTAGACAACGCATGCAGAAAGAAAAGTGCTCTCCACCTGTTTAAACAAAGTGTCCATAGACCGTGAATGAGGAAGGGACATAATTATGAAAATGACTTGCAGTTACAAAATATCCAGTTGCAGGAAAACAGCTGCAAAAGAACTGAGCTTTTAGATGTTAAAAGTATAACACAACTGAAGCGTAGTAAGTCCTGGTTCAGATCTGATAACAGACCTTCACATATCAAAGTAAGCTACTGCAATGGGTCAACACTAACACTTGGCTTTACCGCCAACACTCCTTGTAATGCTGTTTGAAGGCCACCACATAGGAGAGCAGTCGTTTGGTACACAAACAGGCATATGGAAAACATTTAAGTTGCTAATGTGCTGACAAAATGAAAAGCAAGAGAAAGAATGGCAGTAAAACACCACATCCTGACAAAAGCTGGATAATAATTGTCTCCTGCTGATCCAATTCTACCAACTTATTACAAGCAAGTCCAGTCCATTTGTGGTTAGCAAGGTTTAGCTCTGGGCAGAGAATACATCTAAGAGCCACTTCTGGCCCGGAGAAACCATGCTAAGTGGGAGGTAGCATTCAGTATTTCCATATCTTTAAGCTCAACAGATTGCTTGAAATCGAGGTACAGTTATGATACTGTGGTGAAAAATATCATTACACCAACATAAGCGTAAGCACTTTGTTTTCTTCTTCACATTCTGGTCTCTATCGTATCTGGTATCTATGTGTCATATCTCAGTAATATATATGCTGGGTGTACAGAGAAATACAGGGGTGTGAGTAACGTTTCAGTCCAGTTCCAGTTTGGCTCCAACACAAGAGCTTTTCCTTTGTGTGCGTAATCAAACATGCACTGGAAATTCGCAGTATATACATATGCAGACACTAATGTCTTGGTAGGAGGAGTCAGACTGATGATACGTAAATAAGGGTTTTACAAGCTGCTGTTGGTGTGTTTGATCCAAAGTAGCAGCATGTTGCTCCAGCCTCTCTGTGTGGTCAGACTCATTGGTCCTCTAGTCAAACTGCACAAATTGATTTTATTGCCACAGACAGAGACCACAAGAAAAAAGGCAACTTTGGAAAATTCATAGTGCTTTATGATGAACATCTGGAAATCCCCTCTTACCGAGCAGCAGGGAGGGAGGGAGAGAAAACATGCCAGCTCTAAGTGTGTATCTTGGCTGGGGGATACATGATAGACAGTGTTTCTCATGATCTTGTCATTATTCCATTAAGTAGGAGGTTCTGAGTTTAACTTCTTCTTCTTCACTTTGCTTGGCAGACGCTTTTATCCAAAGCGACTTACAGGGAGCTAGTGCTGGGTGTCTGGCTCAGGGACACACCTGGTAGGGGATGGATTAGGAGTCAGATAGGATTCGAACCTACGACCTTCTACACTCCAGTCTGACGCTTAACCCATTGAGCTACCAGGCCACCAAAATGATTTAAATGACTGAATTTGAATGAACTAAATGAATTAAATGACTAAATTTAAATGACTGACCTCACCATTGTCATTACAGACATACACCGAAGACGCACTGGGGTGACACACAATGCCCAGCAGAGCGAAAGCTACTGTAGAAAAGAATGAAAGGCTTTCTGTGCACACACTAGCAGTAACTAGAACAGAACACACATCCAAGCTTGTGTTTGGCTTTTAAGCTCGTATCATCTGACTGCGTATACTGGGGAGGTCATAGTCTTAGTTGACTTATTCCTGTAGATCTCCTCCAGATGACATTATGTTAACTGAAAAAAAACTCCAAATCATGTAATCAAGTGTGTCCGTGAGATATTCATTCAGTGAGATATTTCAATACTGCTACTTAGCTAAGAGTTTATTCCTCAAGTCAAGATTTGTAAGTGCATTGTTGTTCTTTGTTTCACTAACAAAACATTCAAATTAGTCACTTGATGATTTTGCCTCTCCCTGTTTCCAAATTTCTAGTATTCATTTTGAGTTTGTCTAATCGGTGTCAACACATAACATGGGCATTGTGTCCACCATTGTGAATCTGTACTCACAGAAGTAAAATAACATCAAAGATCGCTAATAAAATACTCACTCTGTATCTTATTACCAGTGGAATAGCAGGGGTATGCTTAACAGTGTCAACAATCACAAGCTATTACAAGCTCAGAGGCTTACAGAGTAAGGCTGAGCTTAGTGCTGAACAAACAGTTAAAACCTCATCTAAACTGCAAGAACATTAGGAAAGAGACAGATTAAGAAAACTGTGGAAACTGATGTCCACCATCACAACTCTTAGCTTTGAATCCATAAAGCTGCCTACCTCTCGGTGAAAATGTAAGACAAAGCTCTGCTTTGTGGATTGAGTGGATACCTTTTCTCTAAATCTAGGTCTGAGGCCATATAGAATAATGTTACAATAAAGTAAAAAAGTTTCAACAATCTAAAACTAAATTAACTTTAAGATCATTAAATGTTTAGATCATGTATGCTGTCGTATGGTATGTTGTATGTATGAAGTGTAAATACCTAACTCCAGGCACAGCTGAACTTTGCATGCACACCATGGAGGGATATGTGATCAATCCTGAATAAAATAACTGAAGAATTAACTTGATTACAAATGTCCAATTATGAGGGTTATAACTGATCTGTTATAACAGATCAACCGTGGAAGAGAAGAAAAGGACACATTTTAATTGAACTTTTCTCCTGGATTACAATTCCCATTGATCAAGTCTACTAAAAGTATTAATAAACCGTGCCACCAGCTTCTTCTCTTTACTTTGCCTTAAAGTCATTTCTACTGTTTTCCTGTCGTGTGTCTTTTCCACCTTCCTGCCATAAATACACTACATATAAACATCGTATTTTGAAGACAGAAAAGGCACACAAACAGATGAGGAATTAGCAATTTCTAAATGTTCCAAAGGTGCCACTCTCATGAAGCATTGCTACTATTAGACACTCACCCAGGACTGATTTAAACTGTAGGTGTGCCGATGGTCAGGTTCGTCCTCCTGTTTGGCTTGTTGAAATTCATTCCTTAACTTTTGTATCCGGTCGTGGTTACTTGGAGCCATCTGACTGCTGGAAGAGATAAAGAGGAAAGCGGGACTAGTAATTTGCTTATTGGTTATTTGGAGGTCAATTCCAGCAAGCTATCACTCAGAAAAATCACCCTGCACATTACACCAATCAGGTTGTAAGGGTTTTTCATATTTGAAAAATTAACTTGACCACCCTAACACCTCTCTTAATTATGTTGTGGATCCTTGATCTGACAGCTATGGTCTCCTTTTGCATACTTGACTAATATTTTTCTTCCCACCCTCCCCCTTTTTAGCTGTTGCTCCTGAACATCCCTATAAGTGAAAGTGTCCCTTGTGCACCATTGGGAGTGATGCATATTCCTTTTAGGCTGCTGCAGAATGTTGGGCTTTTAAGGTACACAGTCATTTAATGCTGTTGAAACTCTCATTTACATCCCCTTCATTACAGAGCTTTGAGCGGCCTGTCAATAGGAATCAATAGCCCTTCTTCAGCTTAATCAGGCTGTCCTTTTAGCACCAGCTACAGACACAGCACATGACAAAACACAAAATTATGACGAGATGCCCAGCTAGATAATTGGCCTGCATTTATGCATAGGGATAAAAGTGACCAAAGGTTAGAAATCTATACTGTAAAGGAGTGTGAGCTTGGGAATGCAGGGAGGAGGATGGATGAATAGAGTGAAGGAAGGAAAATTATATAGAGGAGGGAGGGATGTTCCTGCGGATTCTGCTGAAGGAAAAGGATAAAGATTAATTAAATGCATATGAGAAAGGGAAATGACAACGTCAGTCAGGACAGTGGGCCAACCTGAAATTGCCAGTGAGACAGAGGTCAGGCAAAATAAATGAGAAGGATGAAGATAAACCTAAAACCACTGTCAAAATGGATGCTCGACATGAGGATCCACCAGCCTGTCTCTGTGTGCATCCTTCAGCGTAGCATTTACAGGTGGCATGCCAGTAATGGAAGTGATTGCTTATTTGGGCCCAGAGGATTCTGAGCGCAATTATAGCAATAATTGCAGATTAGAATGAGCACCCTTCTGATGATAATGGGAACTAGGACTTGCTGCCAATCAAGCTTCATTAAAAGCAAAATAAATGGAATGCACAGATCTCGGTATGTGCCCCTATGTAGCACTTGGCGTTATAAAGTTATTCGTGCTTTCTGATCAAAATCAAATATATTAGTTAGACTCCACTTCATGCCGCGCTTTTATGTGGATGTGGGCAATTAAGTAGCTGATTGGGGCATTGGGTGAGTTATGCTTTTAGGGTGTGTGGTGGTGTCCAGGACTTGTTCTACCACTACTTTTACAAAAATAACATATGTTGTAATAATATGTAATAATATGTTCCCTTTATTCTTGCATGAGCTTGCTTTACTGCAATTGTAATTAATTGCTATAAGTCAGTCAGTCATCAGTCTACAGTCTATCAGTCTACAAACAGAAGAGCTACTTATGTACAAATCTAACACAACATGTTAAAGTTCATAAAGCTTATATCAAGCTTTGAAAAAAGTACTCTACCACGACTGAATGTCCTGACCAGACATGACACATGAGTCTTGATTAGACAGTCAGACTCTTCTTAGACAGAAATCCGTCTTACTAAGGGCCTTGTAGCTTAATCTAATGAATGGCATAATTTGTCACAGCATTACACTGCATACAACTCAAACATTTGAATAATTAAGTAGAAGAACTTTCACACTTTTCTCACTATCTGAGGACATTTATTAAGGTCCTGTCTGATATCATTCTCTACAGTACCCATCAATCACTTTATTTTTGACAGTAATTCTCATATCTGAGCAACAGCGGTCCCATTGACCACTTTGCATATTAGTCGTGGGCTGCTCTGTAATCTGTTTTATTTTTAATATATATTTTTTTTTCTCTGCTTGACATGGCATTTGAAGGTAATGTTTAAACTACACATGAGCAATGAATATTCCTCATGAGTTTGTTTGTCCAGTTAAGAGAGAAAAAACAAGTACAGCACAAAAACCTATATCGAGGGAGATGGTCTGTGTGTTACCAAAGACCTGCTCTGGTTTTTGGTGGATGAAGTACTGAGGTGGGCTGTGGAAGACGTTCAGGGAAGATAAGATCTCCAGTAAACTAAAAAATAACAGCACAGTATGTCAATATATAGCAAAGCAATATATAATTTAAAGACCTATGACAAAAAAACTGTATGAAGTTGGTGCGGGAGGAAGTTGGGATTTAATGAGTGGGGAATTAGTCGTTGTAGTTCAAAGGAGGTCTTTGCAATATCCAGATTATCTGCAGGGGCTTCTCCAGTCGGTCCTCCACCCACCATTGCAGTATCAAGTTGATGGGATTATTGGAAAACACTACATGGAATTGTTCCAGTGTAAATAAATTCATATGGTCAGAAAAAAGAACTGGAAAGCCATGCATTCAGAAAGGCCAGATATGAGCCACTAAGAGTAAGCAGAAGCTGCAGCAGTCAGCACACGGCCTATCTCCAAATGCCAAATGCTTAGGCATCTCAACACATAATTTGCCACCTTTATCCTTGCCAAGGCATCGGGGGTCAATGCTTCTAAATTCTGAATACCAAATCCTCCAACATCTGTAATGAAACTGAAGAACAAAAGCTGTGAGAAAAGATCGAGAGAATTTGGGCAGCAATTTACATCAACAAACCACCTTAACAATTAGAATGATGTGTCACCCCTGCCAGCAATAGATGTACACGAGGGAATAAGAATGAATGTTGCTCATCACTTTGCTTTAAGCCGTGTGTTTGTGGCTAAGAAAAAAATGTCTGCATCATGAGTCTGCATCACATGAGCTTGCAGAACTTAATCCCAAAGCTATTTATTTTACTGAAAGTCTTTTTAAAATGTGAGTTGATGGAAAATGGGACATTGCCTGTAAAGTAATTAAAACAGGGGAGATAAAGTATCCTTATGCCACAGCATTTTCACAAGCGCCATCTTCATTCTGTCCTGTATAATGAGATTTGCTCAGAATTCATCTGTGTATCCGCACATTGAAATGTCAGCACTTGGCCTTTAAGTTTGGCCACGCTGTCAGAAGCATGCAAACATAACCACACAACACACACTGCAAGACAGACATGGAGACAGACACACACTCTCACCTATCTCACTTTCACTGTTTCTATTCTCCTCACTTCACACTTGTATTCAGTAAAGTCACAGTGCTACTGTATTTATAGCCTGGCTGAAAGCTTATTCTGAAAACTTACAGGGAGAGGTGTACCTGTGAATTCAAAGGCATGCAGAGTCAGGTCAAATAACAAGGATTCAGGCCCATCTGAACAACAAGAGACTATCTTCTCTGCCACCTGCGACTTTAATTCATACTCTCCGCATTTAGACATACAGATTAAAAAACATGACATATCACAAAGTACTTTTCAATGGACGATAAAGTGTGAATGTTTCTGTGTGCGTATGTGTAACCCCCACCCCACCTGTGTTTTTAACCTGACCCGTTGACAGGGGTCATGAGCCCTCTAAAGCTGCAGGTGGGGGTATGTGGATGCCTGTCTCTGTAATAGTCATCCTTTGATCTAGCAGGATTTGGCAGATGTTTCACACAGCACAGGGCTTAGGCCAAGGATGTAAACTATGCCACCTTCCCCCAGTTTGCTTCTGTTGGTGGATCAAAGCTGTGCTGGCTGTCTCTCTGCATGTCTTGTAAACACTGCTACTAGCCAATAAAGGAGTAATTCAATCACTGAATGTGTAAAATGGATCACATGAGCATACCCAAGGTCAAGGGGCAGTCCTAAGCAGTCAAAATGAGAGCCACAGAGGGGGTAAAATATCTCAAAAAAGTTTAATCCAATAGCAACTGGACTTGTTTGGTTTCTTGTTGACATTGTCAAGAAACCAAGCAAGTCCAGTTGCTATTGGATTAAACTTTTTTGAGATAATCATGATCTGAATGACTGAGAACCTTCACAGATATGTTCTGAGAGTTGTTACATGTTCATTTCCAACTTCAGTGAAAAAAGCTATACTGTTAGGGTTTCGATGTGACTTTAAAATCAGACCGTCTGTTATTTCTTATCTGATCACTGTTGATTGAAATTCTATCAGATTATTCGCTTTCGTGCTCTGAACCCAGTATCTCTGTGTTACAGATGAGGGGGGCAAGCTTCTTAAATTTGGGCCCTTTGGCTATCTTGCATCAAGTCAAAGGCATTGCTCATCTTTATTCCATCACCATGTGGACTTTCATTTATTTCAAAGTCAGAAAGATGGGGCATTTTTGGGGAGATGGACAGCCTTTGGGACCTACCGTGATGATAGAAAAAGATTAGATAATTTTTGAATGAGAGAGAGAGACAAAGATTAAACTTTTTTTCTGGTCTTCAGACAAAATCAGCATGTATCAGCCAATCTGCCACAATTTTTCATGAAACGAGAGTAGCTGAAACATGAGCAATTCTTTCCTTTCCACTACCCTCTTCATAAAAATATATCTTCTTTTTTGCTTCGTCTTTCTCTTTTCCCCATATGTTTTATCTCTGAATGCCTCAATCCCCCACTGTGGTTACAGGGATAGGTCATGAATTCCCTCCTGTTTCCCTCATCCCTTACCACTAGCCTGGTAAATGACAGCTGGAGACTAGACAAAGGCCTGATAATACCCTGGATTTGTCAGGCTCTGACTTCACCCATGTCCCCCTGTGACTGATGCACCGACAGTGGCGCCTTGCCAGCAAAAAGGCACTTCTAGATGAAGTCTCTTGCTGTTGTTGAGCTGTGTGTGAATATGGGTGTGTATACGCCTATCCATGGTTTATTTCAGACTCCAAAGCAGCCCATATGGGCCCTTGGGAGTCCTAAGAGGCCATCATCTGGAATGCTTGCCTAGGCCATGGCGCTGCCATGACTGGGTAGCATTGAGCTCTGATTAGCAAGGGAAACGACTGCAGAGCTGCTCCTTCTGACAGGCTGTCCAGCATGGCTGGCTCCTAGTGTGAGAAATAAAGAAATAGCTCTACCCTTAAAAGGAACTACAAAAAACAGTCCAATAGCCAAAACTGAGGTAATGTCAAATAAGGACAAGGTCCATCAATGTTCTAACCTGTTCAGGCAGGTCAAGCAGAGCTCATCACACAGCTGTCCCCACATGCTACTTCCAAACCCTTTCTTCCCACTTGATTTACTTTCTAACTTTACATCCTTCAGCTGCTCTCATGCACTGGAATGGCCACAGGCAGCATATTAGAAAGAGACAGTATGCCACTGTCTCAGCACAGTTGGAAGAAAACAGACAGGAGGGAAGCAATTCAAAGAAAGGTCATGAGCTGAGTCTCTGCTAACCAGAGAATGAAATATTACACATATGAAAAGGTTGTTGATGTCAACTAACATTGCAAATTCAAAACATCTCCCATTTTAAGTGGCTATTTTTTTACTAAAGAATCATTTATTTACCATTTTATACTATATATATACATATATATATATATATATATATATATATATATATATATATTAATACTGTGTTCAAAAATCAATTAAACACAAAAAAACATACCTATAGTCGTTTTGTTGAAAATACTACATCAATGTGAATAGGTCCAGTCGCAGATATTCAGTGATCCTTTATTACTCATGAGCCAGAGTGACACATTCTGACGAGTGACCTATAATGAAAGGCTGATTTTAACTTTTAAATGCTTCTGCATTCGTCATATATTCTGTATGTATTAGGAAAAGTATTATTTGACATCTGGTGCAGGATTTTGAAATCCCTAACAAGCTTAGCAGATTTCCTGCCCTTTATTAGGGCACAGAGGTTCATACTGGTAGGACAACACCTGTATAGTGTCTCATTTACTCCACACAGGGCTGAATGTAGACAATCACTCCCTTTTTAAATGTCAGAGCCTTACTGCCAGCAGGTGAGAGATGAGTGTAAATAATTCACACCATAGCCCTTCTAGTCATCCCATACACAAGCAAGTCTTCTCTTCTCTGACCCCCGTACTGTTGCTCTATACATAATTAACAAGAGAGGTATGGTGGGAGGCCCATTAGTCAGAGCAATTGCTAGAGCCAGAGCCACTTTAAACAATAACAATATTGGTAGTGGTTGTAATAAAACCAAATTAAAAAGATAGATTCCAATGACTTTTTTACTCCTGGCCCAGCTGGTCACAGCTGGGCCAGCACAACTGCTTAGGAGAGAGAAGTGTGTGTGTGGGGGGGTGCTGACTGGTTGTACTTCTACAGAATGAATGGAGGGGGGATGGGAGACTAAGTATATGGAGGAAGGGAGCTGTTGCCCAATTACCCCCCCCCACCAGACCCTGGCATCCTGTATTGGCTGTTCTGCTGTCTTCTCCATTACTGGATTAGGTCTTGGAGCTCTTCTCTGAAGGACAGAAAGGGTAAAGGTCAGGGTCCATGACCTTTGGTGATGGTCACACACACAGAGAAATTAAAAAAAATATGGCAAGATGAAAATGGCTGCATCATTTTAATTTAGGTTCTCAGTGTAATCTGATGATCAAATGTGAAAGTTAAGAGGTTGGTAGCCGGTGGCATATAGGTAGACAGCAAGATGGGAAAAAGAGAGAATCGGAGTTAAAAGCACTTAAAAACAGATATAAGAGTATTTTTTCAGTCTTCTTTCATGTGAAATATATCCACTTTGAACTTAATTCACTTGTCCTAACCTTGTGTGTCTTTTACAGAGTTGTTAATTCCAGACCATATAGTCACAAAAGTCAGAGAAGAAGAAGTCCTGCTATTAATGCTATCGCCCATCGACTTCCAGAAGTCTTACATATGTTAATGCCCATTCAACCTGTGACCCTCACATTTTCGACATCATTATCAGACATAATGTTGGCCTGTCAACACCATGATGTATGGCAAGTGTGACTCTGCCTTAATGAAGCCATAACCCTGCCTTAAACTGCAGAAGCCACAATGATCTTTGCCATGGTCATTGCTCAGTTAAATGTGAGTACACATCCATCATATTACATCAGGCATCAATCAATCAAAAGCATCTGTAACAGCTCGGAACCTCTTCCCTCTACTGCTCTGACCACAGAAGCCACACGCACGCACACATAAACTCATTGGCTGTGATTATATCTTAATTGTCATGGCTGCAGGCAACCACTTCCCCTGTGACCGACATGCAAATCAGGAGCACTGACAGTCAATAAACAAAGCAAGAAAAAGGCCACAGGGTGCAGAATTGGTCAAGTATAATTTTATGTTTTATTTTCAGTTGGGATGAATGAATGTGCTTATTCCACTATGAGAAAACAACAAGGCCTGGAGGAGAGCTAAATCATACAAAACTAAAGACTAAGACGTGATCTGTACATATTGAAACTGATCTTGTGACACTGCAGTTCCAAAAATTGGTTTAGAACATCTTTGTTCTCTCTCTTTGACCAACATATATAAGTTATCTTTGACCTACATACTGTATATAATTTATCATAAAATAAATCTAGAACGTCTCTCTTTTACAGATTTGTCCTACATCAGATTCTCTCCACTGGCTCCCTGTTAAATCTAGAATAGAGTTTAAAATCCTTCTTCTCAAATATCAAACACTAAATAATAAGGCACCAACATATCTTAAAGACCCCATAGAACCTTCTTTTCAGAGCAGCAGAGCGCTTCGCAAAGAGTGCAGGTGTATTCATGGTTCCTATATTTTCCAAATATAGACTGAGCAGGCTGATTATTGATTAATTGCATTTGAAAACTATATGCAATCTGCTGGTGATTTTGCCTGTCCATTCATGCCTTGTGCTTGAACTTAGAGGTGCATTTTAGCAGTCAACAAAGGAGTATAACATTTCATGAGAGGAATTTTGTGGATATCACAGGAATTAAACAAAAAAATAAAAATCTCTCTCTTTTTTTATATTATCTTAAAACACAGTTCCTCATTTTAACAAGCCTGAATGTTCCTAGACATATAAAATGTACCGTATAAGATGACATGACAAAGCACTCAGCAGAGCCTCTAATGCAGCTTAAAACGTCTATGAGAATTAC
This sequence comes from Microctenopoma steveboyesi, assembly GCA_032359275.1. Classification (NCBI taxonomy): domain Eukaryota; kingdom Metazoa; phylum Chordata; class Actinopteri; order Anabantiformes; family Anabantidae; genus Microctenopoma; species Microctenopoma steveboyesi. Next base: position 25,078,169 of record JAUMHF010000012.1, read on the forward strand.
TCAAGCCTGGTTAGGTGACTGACTTTGGCCCTGTGGGTTTGGAAGTGAAGGGAGTTGAGAGGCACTGGTGACAAAACACTGTCACCTTCAGGAAGTTTAAGGAATGGTGTGAGAGAGAGGACAGTTGGGACGGTAGTGGTGATCCCAGAGATCTCAGACAAGCCACAGAGGAGTAGGACTGCTGATAAAAGAGAACAAGCGTCATGGGTTGATCACAAATGGCAGCCATGGTGGGTGATGCTATAATTACTGATCCCGGGTGGGGGGTGGGGGTTGGGGTTAGAGGGCATGCGAACAAAAGCATTAAGTAGGCCAGTGGAGAACTCTCAACAGAGCTGAAAACAATAGAGCTCTTTGGTAACTCTCAACCTGCTAAGTTAACACATATCCCCCAGGTATGACACACACTGATACACAAAGCCAGTGGCCATGCCATAGAAATAAGGCAATAATTGCCTTGTTGTTAACTGGGAACTGAGTGGTTTAAGTAGAGGTAGAAATCATATGAATCATATTTTATTCCTCCACCTCACCCCTCACCACCTTCTTTTCTAATGGGAAGAAAATATGCCACTGCTATCTATCACCGTAAGCATTCATTCAAAATAAGCTATTTAAATAAAATTTACAAACACAAATATATAATTACCAAATAAGTTTGATAGCAGACTGGGAGAGTGGCTGTAAATTGCTAACAGACGGTGGAGGCTGTAAAATTAATTTAGATAGTACAGCATGACGCTCAATGAATTGTCTGTCCTATGGTATCAGGTGGAGTGTGTTGAGGTGTATGGTTATTGGAACCTCAGTAACAGCAGTAGTGATCATGTGAAGTATGAGACCTATAAATAACTTGAGTGCTGATTATGACATGTAAGAAGTGACAGCTTACCCTGTCAGTGCATTTGAAAGGATTAGGGATAAGTCCACATGCCTAGCAAATTGGATTGGAACTCTGGTCATATTGTGGAGAAAAAAAAATCCATCACTACATCATTCCTGTCCCCTAACTTTTCTCACCACCATTAGAAATTTCCCTCACTTTGAAAAAAGTGAGTGATGAGCTGGTAACATGTAATAGTTTTTATAGTTTCTAACTGACTGGCCACTAGCTGATAAATTATTGGTGCACATTGTCTTATGCCCCACAACCCCTTTCCACAAAGCACAGGCAGTGTGATTTTACAAACACTGGGCGAAGGAAAATGGAGCAGGGTTTTGCACCTGATAGGATGACAGTCTGAAGGACACTATTGGGTCAGCTGGGAAAGACAACACAAAAGAGAGTTAAATAAAACATCTTAAGTAGGATAAGAGTCCAACCTTCCATCTCCAACAACACCTAAAATCCCAAGTGACTGCAGGCTGTCTCCTCACTTCCCATTTAAACCTAAACCGTTAACATAATGAGAATAACAGAAAAAGAACCAAATTAGATCAGCTAGTGGTAACTGTTCCTTCATCACGGTCCAATCAAAACCTAAATAAATTCCTAAAATAAATTAAACAGACCTCCATATCGCCAGTTGATATGGTAAAGCTTAAGTTATGCTAAACTTAGAAATCTTGTAAAGATTAATGAGAGGGGGCAAAGAGAGAAAAAGTAGATAGATTGTGAAATAGAAAAAAAGCCAATGAGCAAAAGCAGCTGGAGGCAGTAAACAGTGGTTGCCAATTGGCCAGTGTTCACAGAAAGCCATTCTCCAAAGCAGGGTGTGGTGGCTGTGCCAAAAATGGAATGAAAATTTTATTTAGCTATTAAGTCCCCTTAAGATGGATAACAGAGGGGACTTTTTTTAACTATTAGATGTGAGATTAGAATATTTTATCAAATAAAAACATGCTATTTGCAGCAAAGAATCAGATTTACTTTTAGGGATATAAAGATCTGTCCAATAAAATCAAACAGGTAATTTGCATCATTGGCAGATTTGTCCTGATGAACAGCCAAAAGTCAACATTCACTCAGGAATCAATGGGAAAATCATTAAAATGCAATTATAGTCAACAAACATAAACCATAAAAGTCTTTTATGGCTTGATTTTATTCCTCTTTTGCAGCTTTAATACTCTATGTGATTGAATGTGTGTGGCCCATTTCTCAAATGAAATTCAGTTTTTCTTGCTTATGATTGCTATGCTTATTTTAATATTTCTTTAGGCAGTTTAAGAACTGAAACCTAGTAATTCCATTTCTGACATATATAATCTTTTAGAATAGTTTCCTTAGTATATATAAATCCATATTTTGCACTAGGCCAATACAACATTACCTAAGTGGGTGATTTTCAAATGTATGTACTGCAGCCTGGATTGGCTATTACCCCACTAAGTCCAATATTGTCCACTGGCCAGCCTATTTTAGTACTGGCTGATTTGAAAGACACACATAAATCATCCGAGGGCTCTTGCCCATAAAACATCCACCAAATCACGTGGTAAAATATATAGAGCGCAGATGGCATAAACAGATGCTGATGGACCAGTAGAATTACTTTTGAGACAGTGTTGCTTTCTTAGCAAGTATAAAACACAAATTTAAGTTGGGTAGTCCATCTACAACAAGAAATATTAGATTTCAAAGAGGTTGTAGTGAATTTAGAGATGTAAAAAATATTAGACTCCACTTCAAGAGAGGCGAGAAGTCTCAAACAAGCTGTCAGTGGATTGGAAGATGGAATTGTAACAGAAGGCTGTGAACATGAGTTATGTGGCTTTGGTCAGAACCATTGCACCCTTATAAATCACCCACACTACTCAGAACTGTCTAGGCAGGTATGATGATCCTGCACATTGAACACCCACCATCCACCCCAGCCACATTTTGTTAATAAATGTAGTGCTCCATTCAAACAAAAGTGTTCTGCTTAAACATGTAATCATATTTAAGGATAAGCTACATTCTAACTTGCTGCCTATTTGCCATTTAATAGACATATATAAGGGTGGTATTGAACTGCTTATAAAACTCTAGGTAAGATATAAATGCTAGGTAATCTGTCGAATACAAAATGTGTACATTTGGCAGATACACATTCACATACACAACACAACAATCATGCACATGGCTTTTTTTAGTATGGTATTTACTAACAGTATGGCTTTCCCTCTCGACTACCTAACTCAGGCGTCTGATTTGACATCAGCCACCCCATCGATCTCCACTTATAATGTCTGAGATGGGCAACTGCTGTTGAGAGGCAGAGGTCCCTGCTCATCCATTTACTTGCAGATCAATGGGACAGTTAGTAAAATGGCCCTTGGAGCAGAATCGTCCAACCCAGATTCTTTAACCATTTTATTTGTACACTAACCTTTGTGTTGCTCACCTGTGCCTGACTTTGACTTTCACTTCAAGATGGTCCACAACACAAGACTGCTACCCTTGTATTAAAGGATGGTTGAAGCATCAGGAAGGGTTTTTATTGGCTCGTGTTTTTTACAGACTGGCCCTCATTCACAGACTCCACATAAACTTTATGAATAAGTAATGAATCTGTCTGGACACTGCCAACATTCCTTTTAATTGAATTAAGTCACATTTGAAAAAGTTGACAGAAGAAAAAAAATGTCTTTTCTCTTTGAGATGGGAAAAACACATATGATCGCAGCACAGTAGAGGATTAAGAACTCTGTGTTTAAAGACAATGCTCATCTTAAATGCAAACTGAAAGAAATGCCCAGTGGGATATCAAACAGCCTCAGACAACACTGTTTTGCCATTCTTGTGCACATGCATACACATTGCCCAGCATTCCTTTCAAGACTTATCACTGAAAGCTATTCAAAGAGAAAGAATCAAAAAAAGCCGTCAGTAGATGGAGATAAAAAGGAGTGCTACACAGTAATAAATCTGATTTATGAAGCTGATGCCAAATTACTTAGGAGAGTTTTGGTGCCATGGTAACCCAGTGAAAAGTAAGGTCGAAGGGTTGGTTGAATTAGGAGCAATAGAATGAGGATAAAAGAAAGGAGCCTTTTAACCTCTCACTGTTCACATTTTTTCATCAAACTGAGCCTTTGCCAGACTAATGCATAAAGGTAGAGTTTCAATAGAGAGGTCAAAGTCCTCTTCATAAATTATGAAAGCCTTTCTCGTTGTTTCCAATCAGTCAAGAACAAATCTAATTGTGTCCTGAATGAGACAAGGATTTAAAGACAACTTCATGATTTTAACTTGTTCTCCTGTGCTCTCTTTTCATTCTTACCACCTCCCCCAGCTTTTTTCCCTCCGTCCACTGTCCTTTATTATCAGTCCACCGCTGTTCAGCAAGTCATTCAGCCAAGCAGTCTGTGTGGCAGTTCAGAGACCCACCATGGTGAGCACTGCCTCAGTGTGTTGTTGTGTTTTGACTGTGGGAGCTGTCCTGTGCCATGCTGCTGTGTCCGGGGCCAAAGCCCTTTCCTATTGTCTGCTGCCATATGGAAACCAACATGGAGATAAGCCGGTCCTCATGCTGTTCCCTGACCTTCTCAGACACCCAGCTGGCACTCAATGTAGAAATCATTATTATCCCAATTATCCAGGCCAACTCTGTCTCTGCTTTGTGTGTCAAGGTTGGGGGGGGGTCCTTTAAAGTGGTGGGAGAGATAATGCAGGAGGTGCCACACTTGCACTGTAAATCAGTTTGTTCATTTGTGGTGAGAGATGATTGGTGGTGGTCTTTGGTGTATGAAAGGAAACACTCTGATTGAACAAAATGCTAACCAAATTTTCTTGCTTGCTGGATAATATGGGCCATGCAGAACATTGTTGTATCAGGTTCAGAAGTGAATCATATAAATACATTGGAATGCAGAAATCATTAAGTGATTAAACGATTTAAATTTTATAATAATTGTATAATCTTTAATAATTCCATGTCATTATTCAGTCTGAAAGTGAAAACATTTTAATCGTTTATAACAGCCTTTTTTTGCCTAAGTCTGACTTCAGGATTAGTTTAAGAATAGAATAAAACAACATGTAGCTATACTGTATGTCTATAGTTTGTTTCTAAAAAAAGGTGCAAGCAGCCAACATTTACCATTCAGGCCTACAATAATTAAATAATCTATTAGGTGGTGGGGTGGGTTTTTCATAGGTGTTCTGTGTCTAACTGAAAAACTGTACCCTTTAGCCTTTAGTCCATAATGCCCATGGAAGCACTGAACATTTAAACCAACTAAAACACACAAAAATCACTGATAATGAACTATATTACTATTTCTTTGGTATGCAAGACTGTGGTGTTTTTAGCTCAGGTTCTATAGAATTACCTTTAAATCTGCCTCCTTTACATCATTACAGTTTGGTTGCATGTTATTTAGCTGGTACAGGTATAAATCTGGATGAAAGGATGTGAACAGTGTGCACATGGGTATTATACATTTTATTTGTTATTCTAATATATTTTGTCTCAAAGAAATGTTAAAAGTCTGCTACAGAAACACATATTTATTTAAGATTAACAACAGCCTTAAAAACAGGTCATTCACCTGCTCACCTTATCAGTTTCTGATGCCCACGAAAGCTCAGGGCACCAGGGTCTGAACAAGAATGTTCCACAGATGCTCCAACTTTCCAGCCACTGAAACATCTGTGTCATAAACCTTGTCAGACACAGTGAAAGATAGAAAGACAAAACAAAATGTGCAAAGCTTCAAAGCTCAGGCAGGAAGAAGGGAGCTTGGTGCTTTCAACCCTGTCACAATGAAAGTGTTCACGAGTTGTGGGAAAAACATCTAAGAGAAAGATGCTTTGTATGCGCTGTCTCTCTCGCCTTATGGCTGCTGATTCATTCCAAGGGATTGTTATCTTTACATGATTTTACAGGAGCTTTGGAATGTTTTTAAATAGTTGCATTTTATATAGATAGATAATAGGTAAATGCCTCCACTGGAGGATCTGCAGGGGAGAATTATTACACTGCTGTGTAGACCAATAACCATATCATGCCTTTATTGACTTCAGTCTATCAGAGCTTGTCCTCTGTTTGATACAAAGTAGATCGCCTGAAAAAAAAACACATTTATTCTTATTATTATTATTTATTATTACACATCTATGTTTTTAGTTAAATAGTGCTCTAAATCAGAGGATGAAAGCCCAATTCATCTATAAATTAGTAAAGTAATGTCTGACGAGTAACTGTGCAACTGTAGATGCTAACAACATGAACCTGAACAGTTGTATTGATGTTTTAAAAACACATTGCCCAGACAAGGAACCCCCATGTGCCATTTGGGCACATTTTGGTACAACATGTGCCATTTGACTTTTCTCAGGTACCAGACTGGAAAAATAATTATATTTCACTTATATATCGCTAAAGTTATCCATTCCAATCAAATACAACTGTTCTTGACTTATTTTGAAATTTCACCCAGACCTCTATACCTTTTTCAATTCAAATAAAACCATAAAACAGAAATGAGATCTGACTCCAACTGCAGCAGATATATTATGTACAGAAAGTCAAATGTTTCAATTGAAGATAAAAGCAAAGAACAAATATTTAGAAGTCAAATATTCCTCCCACCACATTTGTTTTCTGTTGCAAAAGGCTAAAACTAATTCACTAGAAGCATAATTGCTGTTCGATTGTGTCAGAATATTGTCGTATTCACTGAGTCCTTTAGAAAAACATTTGAACTGCTATCTAATTTTAATATACGGAGAACATCCTCTGTTGTTAGTTTTGGTTCGCTACTTCTTGCCATAAACTGCAAATGGTCTGCTCAAAGCTAAGGGTGTGTGCGTGTGCACTCAATACTGCTACTACTACTTTTTTTTCCTTTCATGAATAGGAAGGAAGACATCTTTGTAATCGGCAGAGTCTCTGCTTTCAAACGACATCTTGTTTGTTTGGTTTACTTTAAATTGTGAAAATGCAGTAACACTTAAGCAACTTGAGAACAATTCTCATGCTATATGTACCTGCATATATAACTGCTTGGTATTTGATTTGTGTCGGATGCAATGGTTGGTATAGTTTTTTTACTGAGTTTATTTCCATCATTTTGGTATACAACATGTTTGGATTGATAATCTGTGATTATAATCCACACAGTCTGTAGTGCAGGCACATTAGCCGACCCCCCTATAGAGGAGGCTCTCGGGCTGAAGAGATCAAGCAATTTTGGTGCTGAAACTGGTGCCAATGATACTCTCTCCCATTGCAAGAAAACAAAGAGAAAGTCCTAAAAGAAAAGAAAACAACTCACACTTTGCTGGAGTAATGAAATCCATGGAGGGTGAATTGAAAGAGATTGCCACCACACATATTTAAATGCCTATCTGCCCTTGGTTCATTCCATCACATAGGAAATGTTAAGAAGAAATAGTGGGGTTGATTAGAGTGAGGTTGGGGATTAGGTCTGAGGTGCATTCCAATAGAGTGCATCAGAAGACTAAGAACTAGATAAGTGATAAGTAAATTGGCCTGGTTCTACTTGGCAGTGGTCATTAGTCCAGCACTGTTCAGTTAACAGCTTCAGAAGATGATGTGGTGGATAGGACTGTCTTAAGTTGGCATGTGTGGGGCTAAAGTAGAGGTTCCAAGCTGACAGAATCCACTTTTAATTAGGACCATCTCTGTGAGGGGTCACTCAGTAATGAAGATGTGGCAATGTGATAACTGTGTTTCAATGTCACCCTGAAGAAAGAGATGAGAAAAACTCAACACAATCCAGCCACTTGTTTGCCAATCACTTTTCACAATAAACATTAAAGAATTGTACTCCTACCTTTAGCAACTGTACACTGTGTCTCAGTTAGCTTGCCTTGTCTATGATCTTCTGCCTGTTTGTGTGTATGCGTGAGTATTGTCTCCATGGGAAACAATGGGAATACTGACCTTCTCTTTGTCATTACATCTCTCACACAAGCTAAAAATGGCTCCCGTATTTTGATGTCTACATTCTTAGTATATCCAGGTTTAATATAGAATAGAATGCCCTTTATTGACACTAAACACATGTGCAATGAGATTAAACGCAGCTCCTCCAGTGCATATATGCATGTAGAACACACAAAAAACAAATGGTGCAAAGAGTTCTGCAGGCCTGCAAAAACCAAAGTGTGTGTTTGCATGTGTGAAAGAGAGGGGGAGACAAAAAGAGGAGATGGCTTGTTGTCTCAGCAGGGGGGACCGAGCTATCAAAGATAATCTCAAAACCACTCATCTTCCTCCACTGAAAAGACACTGCTCTCACATTCACTAACGCTCAATGTGAATGTGTGTGTGCAAACGCATGTTCATTCTGAAATCCATTGCACTTAATTACTTCTCGGTGTCTGACCTCCATCTGTTGGTTGCTGTGAGTGCCATAATTGTTGTTGTTTCATCTGCTAAGAATCAAAGACTGTAATCCTGTTGGAATGGGTAGCATCACAGACCATCTTACAAGAGGAAATCTGTAAGTATCATTTTGTGTCTGTGTGTGAGAGCATTTGCTGGTGTGTGTTTGACACAGGAAAAACATCAAGGACCCAAATTGATCCCTTCAGCTGGCTGCCCCGCTTTTTGGCTGGTAATGTGAACACACATAGTCTAAATTACAAATTCTTTGTATCTTTGAGATATCAGCAGCCCCTTAGCAGAGGGTAGATGTAGATGTGTACAAAAAGGAATTGGTCTGTTCACATCTAGCAGCACTCCTTTCAGGGGGAGGTCAGATGAGTACGGTCACGTCTATTGAATGTTGTTTTGTTCTCACACCTAACATGTTTGACCTGCTTATTGGCTGAGGAGAGGATTGGTCTGACAGACCTTCCACATGTCTGAACTACAGTGATGAAAGCCATGCAGGATAGACAAGCTCAAATTTATAGGCTTTTGGCAGATGAAATGCTCAAAATGATGGAGCTTGGAGCTCTAACTGCAAAAATGTCAATGTCTCACACACATGAACAAAACACAAACAAATTCAGAGGGACAAATGGTGTGTGGCATTTCATCACTTCTGACAGAACCAGAAAACAGAGATCAGCATGGTAGTCGTTGAAAATTTAGTTCAGGCACACACAATATTTTCACATGAAGTCTTTCTCTGGTTCTGTTTGGAATCAGATGAAAATGAAAATAATGTGTACAGCTTAAACCATTCCTCTCCAGTGTGGTGTGTATTTACTTTTAGGCACAGGAAGCACCTAGATGACACTGAAGTTAGACAAAGAGTGCCATTACTTTCATTCAGCAACCACAATAGAGTCTTTAGTTGATTGCTTCAATTGATCACAGAAGGTGGTTCTAAGTTGGTCAGAGAGTAGCCAACCATTGACTAATGCGCGTGGGAGGGATCGTATTGGTGGAAATAAATCATGTGTTAAAATTATATTCTTATGTTGGGCTTTGAGTGCGTATTGATTCGTAATTATTTGTACTAACAGTGGTGAGGGAGCGACAATGCCATCCATTACTGTGTGAAAATAGGAAAAGGGATCAATGGGAGTGGAAAAAGAATTGTGGTGAAAAGCACTGTTGCGATTCCTCTGTCAAAGGCAATCATTAGCTTGAGCAGAAGAGAGGGAGCTCTCCTCCATGAACATGGCTTGCCTTTACAAAGATGACAGAGATGACACAGAGGAAAAAAAATGTTAAGCTAACAGCTGGAGAAGAATACTGTACATTTAGTAAAATGCATTAAAGGATAACTGTGGTCATTTCCTAAATGAACTGAATGATATCTGTCAATCTGCAACCTGGATAAACCTGCCTGGAAACCCATACGTTCACCCCCCACTCACACACACACATGCACCAAGCAAAGAAAGGCAATCTCATCCTCCCATTATGACTCCATAGCTCAAATTGTACCAATGACTCAAGTGTGGTCCTGTGGGTCTTGTGGATGAGCCCAGAGCCTGTTATTTCACCACTGGGCACCAGGGGATGGGAAAGGATGCTATTGCAGCCAACAAAATGACCATTAAATCACAGGCTATGAAGCCACTCTGGACTGTGAAAAACTATCCACCTAGTGCTTGATGTGTGTGTGTTTGTGTGTGGATATATTCATTTCTACCAATGTAGGTTGTTACCTGCAAGACCTGCAGACAAGTGCAAATTGTCTGGATACAAACTGTAAAGTAACACACTTGCATTGCTGAGGTGTACATTGTGTCTGTGTGAATTGTCCTGCAGTGTACAAAGTGTTTGGATGTGCATGACGCAGAGTCAGTCTTTTCTTGTCCATCTCTCCATGAAAGGTCAAGCACATAGAGCCCACCTGATATTATTATATGAAATAGAATATTAATATGTTTTATGTTAAGATGGTTCCGGAAGGTCAGTGGGTACATAATTATATGCATGTAAAGAAAATGAACAGTAAAGTAATAAAAATTAAAGTAAAAAAATATTTGTATCTATGCAGTGATATTCATCATTGGAATGCGTTTGCATTCCCAAATATAGCAGTACATGCTTGTACATTTGCCAGTGTGTTTGACAGCATGACTTTTGTTCTTGTGTTCTTTAATACAAGCTGTTGCATTCTCCTCACTATGTTGTTTCTATGGGAACCCAGAGTATGTCAACAGATGAAGGTATTTTTGTCCTCCGACTAAAGTACTTGGCTTCTGGCTAATCATCAGTAGCACAGGTGGTAGACTGGAGCCGTCGTCTAATATTTCTTATTGCGCATTGATTTGAGTCTTTACATCTGTTTCCTCATTTTAATAGCATATATATATGTATATATCTTGTCACGGTTCACCCTGGTCTGCCCTGCCTCACTGTGTTTTTTCTTTTCTTTTCTGTGTTTTCTTAACGTCTCTTGATCGCACCCCCGTTCAGTTAGGTTCTCTGTTCCGCCGGCTCACCTGTCATGCCCCTGCTCTCTCTTACATGCTCACTCACCCGTACTCGCCCGACTCCCTCTCACACTCACATTAATGCGGTTTTGTAGTCTGTGTTAGTCTGTTTAGTTTATTAGTCAAGTCAGATTTAGCTTTTTATTTAGTCTCCATAGTGTTTTTCCTGCCACCTTTTGGAGTGACTTTTCGTTTACCTTTACTTGTGCCTCAGACTGTATTAGTGTCTGCTCTGTTACTTGGTTAATTGTTAAGTTAACCTTCTGTATTATTTCTCATAGTGAGTGTGTTTTTGGCCTACCTTGGGAGTGATTTTCAGTGTTGCTCCTTCTCAGTTTTCAGTTTATTTAGTTTCGGTGTTCATTTTGTGTCATTAAAAACTCTTGAATTTAGTTTGTGTCCGAGAGTGCTCTTGGGTCCCTACACAAACCCTAACATATCTTCACTATTTACTACATACAAATCAGGGTCATTCCACAAAATTTTGATTTATGAACAAAAGAATTATAACCTTTGTTTTTTTTGTTTGTTTTTTTTTCGCATTATTTGAGGCCTAAAAACATTGAACCTTTTATGGCATTTTTCATTTTCTGTAAATAAGTGAGAATAGTAATATAACTGTATTGGTTTTTGAAAGACATAATACAAAATTAATATTCATTTTCCAATTTTCAACATATACCTTTAAATAGCAAATGCAGTGGTCTTCTATTTTTTCCAGAGGTTGGCAGTTTGCTATCATGATGCCTCTCAAAACTTTATGTCCATTCTGGGCCTCTGAATCTTTCAGGTTTGCCCCTCAACATCCAGCAAATAGTCATACATCAGAACAACAAAAATTATATTTTTTGTCTTGTGTAAAGAAATTCATTATGTAGCAAATAGGGACAAGTCAAAAATTGTGTTTAAATTTTTACTGCACAACCTGCTTCCTCATAAAAAAACTTGATGCTCTGAGTGGCTGTGACAGGACACTTAAAGTATTTTAATCAAACTTTCCAGAGTAGGTTTAGCTGCATGACTCAACTATCCACTATAGCTGAACACGTGATAGCCGCTTCAAGGTTGATAGAGTCATGCCACATAGTGCTATGACTGGCAGATCTCCCCGCTGTAACCCACATCAAAGGCTCACAATAAAACATCTGAACTGTGGCTATCTCAACCCTGTCTGTGATTTGGTTTGTTGAAAAGGTAAGTGAACAGAGGTGAGAAAGAGAGTGGGGAAACTAAAGAAAGGTAAAGCTTTAGCCTTATCTCTATGCATGTCTTCATCCAGAGGTATGAGCTTGGAAGGCTAAAAAAGCCAGGGTTTGGCCCTTGTTGCTGCATCACTGTGTTTCCAATATACTTATATAGTTAAGCTAAACAGCTACAGGGATTGTTAAAAGTTAGTCTACAAAGACGTAAAAAATGTGAGTGCCAAATCAGTTCTAAGGCTCCTTCAAGACTGTTTGAGAACCAAATTATAAAAAATGTACTGCTTAGCTACATAGTGATGTGATTCTCCTCTACTTGTACTTGTACCTTGTTTTTTAAAAGGATTTTTCTATATAAGTCAAATCATATCACAAAAATATTTTGTATTAAAAACAATTGCAAATATGTTGATACCAAGGTTCTCGTGAACTAAAATTAAATGAACATGAATATTTTTAGTGTGGGCAGTTATTGTTGGGGGTGGAGGCGGTAGAGGCCTCACATCAATGGAACAACATCTACAGTATATTGATGTAACGTGACATTGATCTGAGGGGAGCATGATCTTGTTCAGTGGTATTGTTGGAAAGACAAGCAATTATTTTGTTCTCCTGGTTTCAAAATGGTGGTTACAATTTATTTAAGAATATAACTTTTTGCAGGCAGAGTGGCCTGTTGTTAAACAGAAGATGAAGGTGGAAGAGGGAGTTTTTGATATTTTTTGTACATTTCACAGTTGAGTCTACGTCCAAAAAGAGACAATATTTGGCTACACTTAGCTTTCTTACTCGGAGTCAGAAGAAAATAATTAAAAGCATAATTTCACCTTATTCTTAAATCCCTGAATGTTTGTTCAAGTGGAAGGCAGGTTGTCCAGCTTTACATGACGTGTGTAAACAGGAAGGCATCTGGCTGAGATGTGATGCCGTAATTTCTCCTCACAAGCAAGGCTTCAAATTGGCATTTTGGCAAAAGTAACATGTTAAAACTCAGCACAACAAAGACAGTTGAGCTTTGGGGGTTGTAATGGTTGACAAGTCAAAGGTCTCCTGTGAAAGCTGACATGGTAAGGATTTCTCTAAAAGAAAATTGCATTAATTAGGCTAATTATAGGGGTTTGGTTTGTGACTTTTGCCTTGACCTGAACAAAAGGAGTAAATCACCAGTCCATATGTGTTATTTTGTCATGGGGAGGTCGTGATATAAGTAAGGACCATTCTCCTAGCTGTATCATTTTCTTTAATCAAATATGGATAGCTTATGTTCTGGTGCAGGTACAAGGTAACAAATCAGTCAAGTTGCTGTCAGTTGAGGTATAAAAACAACATTATCACCATTATCAATCAGCACTATCTACCATTAAAACAAATAAAGAAACTACTCTATCAAGAAAACACTAGAATTTAAAGTACCTCTCAACTATACAGAAAATGTAGAGTAATTCAAATGTTGATTGTATTTCCATCATTGCCACACATTTACATGATATCTAATTTCCATAAATACAAGCCCCTCCACTTAGAATAAATTCCAATCAAATACATGAAAGGGAAATAATCATCTTTGATTCACTGTTATAGTAGTATATCTCCTGGTACCGTTAATTTTCCTCTAATTTATTATATTGAAAATGAGAGGATCAGCGTCAGAGAATACAAAACAGCTGTATCTGCTGTTGAATGTTTCTGTTACCAGGGGAGAAGCACAGTTAAACATGCCACCACAAAAACAAATTGAAACTGTATATAATAAACAGTAAATGGCCAAATATCTCTGCTGATATTAGTGAGAGATGACATATATGACATGTGCACAGTACACTACAAAGTCTTTCAGTAATGCAGGATAACTAATGTCCACATGCCCAAAACTTTGTGTGTTAATCTGACGGTGCTAACGGTAAAATAGTGTGCATGTGTGTGTCCCTGGACGTCTGCGCCTGATGCATCCGTATTCCCCAGGGACTTGCCATAGCTGCATAAACCTGCTCTCATGATCGACAGGACGATGCGTGGAGACACATGGTGACAAGGCCCACCTAGATTCATTAGACCTCCTAAGGACCAGATCCATACAGCACTGCAGGCTGGTGTCACTGTTGGTTACCCTGAGACACGAGCACACACACACACACACACACACACACACACACACACACACACACACACACATTCCACAGCAAAACTAATGCTCCAGATGGAAAAAACATGGAAGAAGACCTAAATCGATCTTGATGCACAGTGAGACCACCAAACAGTCAATATCAGACGATTCATGTCATGGAGTGTGACAGATATTGTGCTGGATTTCGGAAAGTTGGCTACACTTGACATTGTCAGGACTGGTAAAAGTTGATGAAAAAACATCAAAGCAACAGGGCAGAAAATGGCAACAGTAATAAAATACTCACAAGGAAAGTAGGATTTGTTTTTGCGGGCTCAAAGTCAAATCCTACAACACAATGGTGTGTGGTATGGCGGTTTGTTACAGAGTTCTGGCAGTAAAATTATAGATGACATAAAAAAATCGATATACAGAACATGTAGACCTTGCCATGTGAATACTCACTATTGGGCTGCTCCAGGCATGTAAAAGAACACTCACTGTTTGTTTAAATAAGTAAAAGAAACATTAAAAAAATATAACAATATTTGAATGTATTGCATGTGATGCCAAAATGGGACAAAGCATAAAGACAGCAGCTAAAATGTGTCTTATTTTGTACACGAGTCTCTGTCAGCGTTGATGTGTGTGTGTGTGTGTTTGTGTCCTGGTGCCAAAGCTCAGGCAGGATAGGTCACGGAGCTGCCAACCACACCACCCCCCCACTAGCACCACCCGGACTCTGTGTCTGCTCTGATTAGATGGGGCTTCTTACTACGGTGTGCCAGGAGCTCTGCCAGAGATAAAGACAGACTAACAGATGTTCCCCTTATCTCAGGACCAACCTCGAGCGCATCAACTCCTTAACACTCCCAGACACACACAATCACTGAAATGACCACACGTGATTTGAGACTGTGTGTTTGTTAATCTCATTCTGGAAGAATTCAAGCTGTGCACACAAATACTTATTACTTTTAATTATGAACACTAATTCATGCATGTAAGGGCCGAGCACACCCACTCATAATGGCAAAGTCCTACTAACTGGACATCCTCTGACGCTAGTATCCTTTGACAGAGAGAAGAAACATTTATAGCTTCTCCACCCCTCTGACTTCCTCCAGCCACATGCAGTTAGGGCTGAAGTGGAATGTTAAGGTGGCTTTGAAGAGGTGTCTGCTTCATGTCAACCCGACACGACACACTTATTGTTCTCACCATGCACGCCTGATTATATTATCTCTCTTCCACACGCAACAGAAAGAGAATCTTAGAGATGGGGGTGAGGTGTGGGTGGAGAGTGAGACAGAGACATAAAAAAAGTAGCAAAGCAAAAGGAAGAAAAGAGTGGAGGAGGCTCTAAATCAGGAGACAGAAAGATCACGGCATAAAGACAAGAAGCAGAGTTCTGGGGCCCCCAGGGTTTGGGGTCTATGTGTAGGTATAATGAGTGGAGCCAAACATATCCAGCCTCATTAATTTCAACTATCAAAGCCACCTTCTCTGTGCGCCATGCTGCCTGCTTCTTCTCTCGCCTGCTAAATCCTTCACTTGTCACCTAAGATCAAAACGTGTGAGAAGGAGTACTAGACTAGTGCAACCATAAGAACAATATATTTTTCTTTATGTGTGTGTCGGTAAAGTAAAAAGAGAACAGCATAACAGGCCAGAGACTGGATTATATGCCTAAGAATATTCCACCTGGTGTGGAACAGACATGCTAAAGCAAGTGGTGAGCATCAATATTTATGAAGAGCATCTTCTTAGGATGGTAACAAAGAGACGTACTTTAACAAAAAATACACATATATATAAAATCATGGTCACAAACTTAAAATGCACTCAGAGAAATACCACCACGGTGAAAGTTCACATGACAATTGCTCTGTGAGATGATACTGTCAAACTGTGTCCTACTTTAATGTTAAAAAGCAAAACCAGACAAAGACTTATTGTGAGCTATTCCTGTGCTCCACATCATCAAGCTCTAGCTAATTCTTTAGTAGCAACATTTGCACTGTGATGCTCTCCAGCTATTATTTGCTTCTCCTGATTGTAGAAACAGACTGGTACACTCCTCAGGGCATCTGCAGCTTACATTCTTTGCCCACATACTTTTTTGTGCTCTTCCCAAACTGGGAACACAAGGTGGTCATTGAAACGTTATCTCTGTCATGTGCTGAGGACAGGCCTGAGGACATCTATAACCTCAAAACCCTCCAGACCCTGGCATTTTATTGTCTTTCCTTATGTTCCCTTGTGCTTGTCTAACAAAGACTGCTTTGATTGAGCAAAGAAAAAAAAAGATGTCAACTGCTCTGATAATGCTGCATGTTTCACATGTCCAGCATGGAAAGATGTTTCATAATGTAGAACACAGAGGCAGCTTTTATAGCACCAAACTAAACAAATACAATCAGAAAAAAGACAGTCAGGAGTGGATCTGCAGGTTGGCAAGCAGAGGGCAGCTAGCTCCAATACAGTAACGTTGACCCCACACACCCCTACTCACTTCCAATCACTCGCACCTGAATTGTTAACTTTCTAATGCTGTAAATGGACAGAAATAAGACAGAGCAAGTCATTGATAACTCTAAACTTTTAATGAATGAAGTAATTTAAAATGCAGGTGCTGTGGAACTATGACAAACATGCATGGCAACATTCCCACTGTATACCTGCCCACAATTCATCCCTGACACATCCCTGATTGTTACACTGTAAACCCGAATAAATCTCAAAGTAAACAGATTAAGTAGTTTTCTGTGTTCTGCTCATGGCTGACCTGTGGGATAGGTGATGGTTGCATAGCGGGCCATGACTTCTTCAGGACTGTGCTATTCATTTCATATTTTTTGCCTTTTTGGAAATATGGTAACTCACTATCGGGAGTCTTATATTTCTGAGGGGTTTGAATTATTTTTGTCAGGACACTGGACAAAGAGGCGAACACAGTGAATCTGAATGTCTCTGTGTTAACAAAAGGAAGAGAACATTCACACAGGAAGGCTGAAAAGTAAAAATGTTGTGGATTAGCAGCCAAGTTTGTGTCATGTCCTATATCACTGAGAGCATTTTCTCACCATACCACCTCCCTTTCTCCCTCTCACACACAATAAAGTGTATGATAAACAGCTCTGTTCTAGCAGTAAAAAGCAGCAGTGCTCCTGCCATCTCGGTTTACAGAACCGTGCCCGCCCCCCCAATCTACACTCTTACTGACATGTTTTCTTACAAATGTCCATGCACCAGGGAGAGACAGCTGCAGACTCATGGAATCCTGTGAGACTTTTTTTTAAATTTACCTGTAACCCGACACTGCTGATGACAAATAATATTAAAACCAAAAAGAAGCAAAAGGGCCTCATTCTTTTTGGTCTCTCCCTGGTTGACTTTCACTTTCATGGTAAGATACTGAACTCTGCAGACATTTAAAGCTTTTCACACAGCAGCGGTATGAAACAGACATTTCACAATGGGGGCTGGCAGATATGTGGATGTCTGTGTGTGGGCGATGAGGTAACTGGGGAAACTTGCTGTACTGCAGTTTTAGGGTTTTATAATGAATCAAATGTGATGGGCCCCTATGATCACACCAGCCTCTTTTTACAAGAGGATCTGGGGTGACAAAGGAGGTTATATATTCACTTTATTCAGGCTGTCATTTCAGTTGAATGTGAGCCAAAACCCACAGCTGCTTTATTTCTATGTTTTCTAAATAATTGTTGCTTATTTATTTTAGTCACATCGTCAAATGTTCTTGCACATACTTAATTAGACGCATTTTACCTAATATTCTGCCTAAAGGAATATAATCTATATTAATATTGCAGGCATAATTGTTTCTCAAAAACACGTATACATATACCTTTCAACTGTTCACAAGGATAATAGTTTTTATATAATAATAAAAATTAGATGATTTTATTCTTGCCAATCAAGCTGTAGCCTGTGCACTGCGTAAGCACTGTCACGGGTTATTTCAGTAGTTCCAAGTCATAGATCAGTCAGCGAGCCATTAAGACTGAGTGGGTCACTCTTCAGCATTGTCAATTTCATTGAGCTGTGGCACTGTAAGAAGACAACACAGTGTGACTAGTGACAGAATGTCAGCAAGCCACTAATCCCTGTTTAGGCCTGCAAAAACAAAGACAAAGGTCTCGCCCTCATCCCTCTTACTCACTCTTGTTATCCCTCTCACTGCCAGTCCCTCACTCCTCTATCCAGCCACCCACCCACTCAGGCAATCAGCCCTGCCTCCCCACTGCTTAGCAGTCTTTACACACATTTGCAGACACACACACACACACACACACACACACACACACAAAGACTCATATGGAGAAGCCTGGACGTTGCCATTGTCTCATAGGTTATCCCCTCTCTCAGCACCTGGTAGGGGAGGATGGATTAGCGTGCCTCCTAACCGCTTTAAGAATGCTCTCTACTCTTTGACTCTCTCTGGCCACACTTCCTGTTTTGTTCTCGTCCCATTATGGTCAAGCACCATATGTCAGTCTGAATGGAGCTTATCCGTGAGGGGCAGGCTTTACATGCAGCGCTGTTTAGCTCAAAACTGGCATGAGTTGAAATGAATGGAGAAGCTGAACAGGCCCTGGGATCAAGCAACTTGAAATTCCCACACATGGGGCCAAACGGTGCACATACACACCAGACCTTTGCTGGTGATAGTCCCAAATGTGGCATACAATTGTAAGATTACACTGTTACAGGTTTAGTAATGTGGTGAACTCACTTCGACATCAATGGGCAATTAAGAGTCACTAATTAATTTAACATGCATATTTGGATTGCGGGAGGAAGCTGGAGTACCAACCGAAAACCCACGCAAACATGTGGTGAACATGCCATTTCTAGACAAAAGGCACCTGGGCGACAGCTATATATTTATATAACATCAGTATATATCTACCAGTTTCAGGCAATAGACAGTATATAGATCACATAGCACATTGATCTTTGTCATAACAAAGCTTTCTGGCTTTTTATTCACCAGTTATACCTAATTATAGACGTATTCCCCTCCTTTATAGTCACACATTATTCACTGAGGTTCCATTCAGTCCTTGAATTATTGCACATTTCATAATGTTGCTTTAAATTATGCTCAGTTTTGGTGTAAAAAAAACAAATGCTTTGAATTTACTACAGATTTTAGACAATTAATGATTAAACACTGCAGACAATGTTTAATACATGCACAGATGCAGTCTGTGATTTAGTTGTTTTCTGATAACAAACAAATCCTAGAGCCATTGTGTTAGTGAGGTGAAGCCATCAAGCTCTCCAGATAACATTGTTTTGATCTGTCTGTCTGTTTGTACAGAATGGCAAATATAATATGAAGCTCTGCCTCTCGAACAGCCTTGTGAGGTACAAAGCCAAAAATATAATGTGCTCTAGAGTTCTTCTTTATCCTTCACCAATTGCTCCAAATCATTCCTTTTAATCTGCCCAGAAATCACAGAATGCTATCTGGGTCATGAATTGCGTGGTGGTGAAAGGAAAATCAATAATTACTTTAATTGTGTTAGGCTAATGTGCAGGAAAGCCATCTAAGCTCACATCAGTGCCTGGCCAGTGTGCAGGCTGGCACGGAGGCAGATAACAGAAGACGGCTCTGTTACACCTACGGGCTAATTACAAGCAATTCATCAGATAGATGCAGCAATGGCAGTAAATTGATTTGTGAATTAATAACAGGGGGTAAAATAATTCTCCCATTACAGTACCTGGCCAACATAGATACACTCTGCATGCTGGGAGGTGAGTCTACAGATCAGATCATAAAAAACAAACCAAAACAGAAGATTTCACAGCTTGTTAAAGAATTACTTTTACAGCACAGCTATTTTTTTGCTGCATTTGATGTGATAATGCTGCTACCACAAGAATTTCCCAAATGGCATCCACTGAGCAAATATTCAGTCATTTACCCAGTTGTTAACCTGGCTAACCTTTAGCATTTAAGAGAGCATGATGTTAGTTTCATTTCACTATGACAGTTACAGACACTAATAATATGCATACATTAGTTCAACACTACTTTAAACCCCTTCAAGGATTTTGGGGCTTGCGGGTGAAAATGGTAGGAGAGAAAGCTGCCAAACAGAGGGTGGAATAAAAGACAAGGTTAGAAGCGTGAGTGGATTCACAGGCAGCAGTAGGGCTATAGCCTGCAGGGAAACACTGTCATGCCACTGTGTTTGGTTAAAGGTTTCACTGTTGTTAAATTCAGGTATGGGGGAGTGGTTGTACTGAGGTGCAGAGAGAGCTTGAGGAGGTTAGGAGGTCATGGGGGATTGAAAATAATGAAGAGGATAGCCTCATTCACTTCCTTGGTTTAGCCTTTGGCCTATAATGAGGGCTCTTGACACCGGGGAGCACACTGATACGACACATTTGGCAGCCTGGCAAATTGACCCGGGAGCCTGACAGGTGATTGACAGTTACTCCTCAGGGCGCCAACACTGCCCTGCATGTGTGTGTGTGTGTGTGCATGCGTGTGTGTTTGTGTGTGTGCATGTGAAGGAAGGAGTCAGACTGACAGAGAAGAAAAGAGAAAGTAAGATGGACTCAAAGAAAATGGGATGAGGTGGCAAAACGTACCATACCAGTCCTGGGAAAGTAATTGTTGGCAATTTACTGCAAAACTAAATTAGAATTCAGGTTCAAACAGAAAAATTGTCTAGACCGAAACTGTTTACCAAACAGGTAATTTGATATTGGTGTAGGTAGTGATGCATGTGTGTTTTTTGTGTGCATGCTTGTGTGTTGCAGTGTGTACATGCATAATGTATTTCTGCTAGATTTTCTGCCTCTACTGCTTGATAGCTATCTTCTGAAAATGCAAAAATATGTTGGTGCCAAAACAAGAGTTTGGTGATGGATCAGTTTTACATTTATTTTTATTCATATTTCTGCTTTGTATCTTCACTCGTTAAACAAAGACATGAAGCTTTCCCTCTTTATTTAACTTGGCATATGTTTTCATGAACATATGGTATAGTTTGTGTAAATCATATTTATAGCAGTGTTATTGATTTACTGTATGATATATTTACAACAGCTTTAAGAGTTGCTGTGATCACTGTATAGTGATCAGCACAGCTGTTTTCATATTGAACAGCTAAAATCATATTGAACACCACTCAAGTTGCAATCAAACTATGATTTATATTGCGTTAAATGTAGTTGTACTATATTTTATAATGTCATTATTTATATTGTTAACATGAATAAAATATGTATATTAATAACCTGATGAACAGCACAATGGACCAGTGACTACACACATGAGAGCAAATACAAGAACTTTTCATCTACTGTGGTGCAATAACTATTGTTCTACTAGTTCCATTATTGGCCACAGTTAGAAGAGAAAATAGTTTCTCAAAAAAAGAGGATGTTTTTTTACCAAAACAATATAACAACATAATAAATTATCTTTTCTTAAACTTCAACGATTGATTTATTATATATTTTTCATTCTGATAATTATTGAAATGCACTATATATATGAGGGGAATTGTGATATCATTTAAAAATGTGGATGGGGATGGGGATGCATATTCATGCAGTCTCTCACCGCAGTTTTCATATTGCATTTGACTTTTCATGTTAAATATTGCCACAAGAATTGAAAGAACAAACAAATAAAGACAACTCTAGAGAAAGGAATCGTTTATCCTTGCAGTCAATTTGAGAAAAATCTTTTAGGCCACAGAACTGCAGCCATGTAACAATGAGATTGCATAAGGGTATAAACTGCAATCACAAAAGAAAGCAACACATTTTTAATCATGTATTTCTGCTCCCTGCTGAGATCACACAGAAAGATGCTGTTACATTAGGTGTAAAACTCATCTTTATGCCTTATTTTTTGAGTTGTATATGTGACCAATCTTTTAGCCACGGGTCAGTGTTAAAATAACATGTAAAATAGCATAATCCAGCAAACAAACTCATGGTAAGCATCTGAATTTCTGTTGATTAGCAGCATCTCTCTCCTTCACTTCCTGTGCTGGACTCTTTATTCCATGTGTTTTAAATTCAATTAAATTCAGTTTATTATGTAGCATAAAATCACAACAAAAATCATCATTGCACAAAAAAGTTTATTAACTGTACTTGCCCTTGAAAACATTTCACCTTCTATTCTAGAGGGCTTTCACAATTGAGAAATATAAGAGAAATATATAAAAAATAATTTAGCCTAGCGGCAGTGATAAACATAAGAAGTAATGTAGGCAAAATGAAAGGACCTTTGTTTTTGACATTTTAAGAGGTACATTAATTAACTCAAATGATTGTAAGATTGTAACTGACATTTTATCATCTGTATGAGTGAATGATTTATAAATGACATGAGCATGACTATGAGCAGCTGTGCAATTTTCACACAACTCCTAGTCAACACTTATACGCTCCCCTGCTGTGTTGACTTGCTGTCAACACACTGCAGGCGCTCGGCCACCTAATTAACATCTATGTCCTGTAAATGTGTCAGTCAAATGGGAAAACAAAGCAAAAATTTACAAAGTATTTCAGTTTGGAGGATTTAAAACATGTGCTGTATCTCCAATACATTGAGTTTCCATCAGCAGAGACTAAATCTGGTTAAACACACATGGGTACATAAAAAGAAAAGGATGATGTCACATGAATGCGAGCAATAATGACACAGTGAAAGCTGTAGTTTATATGGCTAATAACAATGTCTAAGCATCACAGAGCCAGCCTGGTGATTTATAGTCCCTGTAGACTCTATTGCTGCTATTTTTCCTTAAGTCTCCCTAAGGAGCAACATGTTCTATGTCTACAACATTCTTCTCCACTGGCCTGCAGGGATGAGGCTGGTAGATATGTGGAGAATTACGGTCGCAGGTTGTTGCTTCTCATCTCCAATGGTTGTTTTAAGGACAGACTGATGGGAGCAATGAGAGTGAGGGGGGAGAGATGGAGGGAGAGGTTGATTAAGAAGAATCTCAGTTGTGAAGAAAAGTTGAGTTATGGAGCGTGGTGGAGACTGGAAACACCATGCACCACTTTGCTGTGGCTGGATAAATGATAGGATGGGACTCAGTTCTGGCCTTGATAGGGAAGGGTTGCATGGAAAGTGAAACACACTTCACTAGTGCAATCGCTCTCCCCTCCTGGACGGTGGTAGTCTGCTCACCTCCATGTATTGCTTTTTTCTGAGCACAATGTTTTCTATTTGATCTTTTTGGTTTTTTTCTTACTTTTTCTCATTTTCTCTTACATCCAATAGCTCTTTTTGTATTTATGTTCCATGTGTATGTGCATCTTTGTTCTTTATAATATTTAAAACATGATGGTGCCAAATGCTATAAGTAAGGTATCTTGATAACCATGCACTTTTCTATTGCTGCCTTCCTGTGTTGTCTATTATTTCTCCCTTTCTCTCTGCCTTTTTTTCATTCATTTTTCCTTAGCTCTCAGGACTCTGTGTTGATGTGGATAAGTGACGATGACACAGCATGCCAACCTGATTACAAGGTTCAAAGACATAGATGGAGCAGTCACACAAACAGTGGCACTGCTGAAGTCACCCTCACCTAAACAGAAAAGACGTGTATCAGATGCGGTCGTAATCATATTTATGATGTTTGTGTGCTCTGACAAAAGCATGATCAGGCCTAAAACTATGCAAAGGCATACACAAAACAGACACAGGACATTCAACCGTCTGTTTGCATTAGACACCCCAATGCCAAAAGAATGAATGTCATTCTGCAGCCTCAGATAAGCTGTTTACCCTGTGTGTGTGTGTGTGTGTGTGTGTGTGTGTGTGTTCTGGTAATCATCATGTTGTGGGGACATTGAACTGTTTACACAGTCACAGCATGGGGACCTCTTCCCCTATGGGGACCAAAAACCTGGTCCCCATAAGAAAAACTGTTTCAAATGAATAATTAAGCTATTCTGAATGTGCCTGTGAAGTTTTTGGCTTTGGCTTATAACTCATGTTTTTCTGTAAAAATTTGTGTGTGTGTATAACCAATAGCGCCCCCTTATGTGTTTTTACTGATATTGCAACGCATGCTTAATTCACACACTTTTCCAAATATGGTTGGGTGACGCCTACTTCCTGGTCCCCATTAAGATCGATTTTTAGCTTTTTTAGTGTTAGTGCATTTAATCTCGTTTTAAGACAACATTTAGAATAATTTTCAGCAAATACCAGTTAATGAACCAGGAATCAGTGCTGACAGCAAAAAAGAAATTTAAGGTAAGTAGATTTGTACAACGAATCATTAAAGACTACTGTTTAACCCTAAAAATAGGTTAATTATTTTAAGCTTGCTTACAATGGACCTTTTTTATAATATGTACAGCCTGTTCTTTTTCGGCTAAACTGCTAGATCTAGGATATCCACAAGGTTTTAAAAAGTATTAAGAAGTAGTAAATCACATAAGGAAAAATTAAGGCCAATCAAAAGTGTTAAATTATATTAATTGTAATTTCAAGAGGTATTACAATTTTGCGTCTTTATTTGACATAGGATTAGACTCATTAATTTTAATTAGGCGATGTCTATGATGCTAATGCAGCACGTCGTCTCAAACTGTTTGCTGTTTTCCTTAAACACTGGCTGCTGCTGACATCCAGCTAATTCAAAGAGGTGGGTAGAGGACGCGACTGGCTCAGGTCAGTAGTACAGAATAGTTACTGTTCTATTTGTAAATCATTGTTTTCACATGTTTCTTTTAATGACTGCAGTCAATAGAACAACTGAACAATTTTAAGTTTGACGCAGCTTATTAATCAACATGAGCGGCATAGAGATCAGAGAATAGTAAAGGTGACTGTGTAGAGACATACCGTATTTTTCGCCATATAAGACGCACCAGCATATAAGACGCACCCAATTTTTAAGGAGGAAAATCTAGTAAAA
>JAUMHF010000012.1:25107802-25118664 GCA_032359275.1 Microctenopoma steveboyesi
AAAAAACCCGTTTGGGACTGTTTGTCCTTATAATTCACACTTACCTGTATGTGTGTGTGTGTGTGTGTGTGTGTGTGTGCGGGCTGCTTTCATCACTAGGCCATGTACCCAATCAAGTAGCGAAACACACTGCTTTCTCTTTTTCTGTCATCCTCCTCTCCATCCTTTTAACTAAGCTGATTATAAGGCAACCCCTCCACCACCACGTCCTCCAGTCCCGCTAGTCACCCACCACCCAACCCACAGCCCTGTGGTAACACGGCAAGGGGCCCTAACTGCTTTTTGCATGAATATTAAGTGTGGGATTTGTGTCGCGAGTTTGAAATTGGAAATCACAAGTTTGACTAATCAGCTTTGGAGGTTCCACATTTCGGTTTTGTGTGTGCATGTGAGTGTGTGCACTCTTCCCTCATCTCCAGTGGCAACAGAGAGCCCCTACACACGCAACCCCACCACTACTACCCCTGATCCTGCTGTGAGCCAGAGTGCTTATTCACTGCCACGGCAGGGCCAAATACCACCCCTCTCACCCACTCCCTCCCGCTTCCCCCCACACACACACACACACACACTGCTCTGCAACCCCCACCCTTTCACTGCATTTACTCCCACCCACCTCCTATTTAAAAAGTGAGCCAGAAATAGCCTGAGAGGCTATTAAGAAAAATACAGCCAGGAGGAGGAAGCAGTAGGGGTTTACAGTCCAAAGCCATTCAAGGTACACTCTAGCATCTCTCTCTCTTGTTCCCCCCAGTCATCCATCCTTCTTCTCCATTCTCTCTGCCTTGCTTTGTTCTCATCAGTGCTTTAGTGAACATGCTCATTATGTCTTGATAACTGGGGCTTGTTAGATATTCTGGGCAATAGTGAAAAATCGGGGAGACAGATTCAGATAAAAAGAGAGGTGGGATATGAAGGGTGGGGAGGGTGAAACAAAAAAAGGACAAAAAAAATGAATGCAAACTGAGAAAAAGGAGCCTTAATGAAGAAGTGCAGAAGAACGGCTATAGTATATATTGACAATGTCACTGCGGAGGACAGATGAAATGAAGGGGAAGGACATGACCTGAAAGACCATTTCAGGTTACCATATTACAGCTAATGTTCAACTTCACATTTTCTAACTAATTCTTCTTGTAGCTGCCATAAACTTTACATGAGTGTTTTTTTGAGTGTTATTTCATATGTGTAAAGAGTTCAATAAAGTTCAATAAACAGAGTTAATCTTGTAATTTCTGCAAGATATGATGCAGCATAAAATGTTGCAAATGACAGAGAACATTCATGGACATAATTTGCAATAGCAGTAGCTGAAGTTTGATTTGATTTTCTGGCTTTTACTGGAGAGTGTTGAAATCTATAACCTCCTCGACTCATGGTTTATTAGATTAAAGAAATGCTAGAATTATTTCATGGCTGTAGTGATATATGCTAACACTTCAGCAACTCACAACTTCTATGAAGTCTGGTGAGGTCTCCTGTCATTATGTAGACACATGAAACAACAGGCCTAAAAAAAGTTTTGATATTTCAAGTTGTGTGAAGCTTCATGAATGGAACAGTCATGGTTTTATATTCCCTGACAGACTTTGTTTACAGTAAAGTGTTTTTATCAAATACAACTTTAGATTTTTGAAATCCTGATTTTAACTATTGTGCAAAGTAGCCAACATTTTTTTAAAGTGTTACCACTGGGACCACTGTTACCTTCACCTTCCACATCTTTTCTAGCTCTTCT
Source organism: Microctenopoma steveboyesi (assembly GCA_032359275.1). Classification (NCBI taxonomy): domain Eukaryota; kingdom Metazoa; phylum Chordata; class Actinopteri; order Anabantiformes; family Anabantidae; genus Microctenopoma; species Microctenopoma steveboyesi. The sequence goes on from JAUMHF010000012.1 coordinate 25,109,541, forward strand.
CTCAAACCTTGGTATTTCTTGAGATTCTCATGTTTCTTCTTTGTAACATCTATCACTACGGCCTTCTTCCTCTGCTTGTCCACCACTACTACGTCTGGTTGGTCAGCCATTTCCAGTTGGTGAGTCTGTATCTCAAAGTCCCACAGGAACTTACCCTCATCATTCTCAACCACCTTTGGAGATATCTTCTATTTTGCCCTTGTAACGTACAGCCTATACTTGGCACAGATGTTCCTGTAGTTTATGTCTATGTATGTCTTTATGTCTGAGTAACATTTTTGCAGAGCCTCACCTGGGGTCCTAGCTGGTGTGGTAGACCACAGCCTCTTATACTTGTAGCTTGTTCCTGTTTTGTGACAATCAGTGTCTTTGTGCTGTCTTTCAGTCCAAGTTTTAGAATTTTTCGATGTCAGCCACTTCCTCTATATGCCAGTTGTGCAGGGGTTTGACTTTCCATGATGGTTCATGTTCTCACTCCTCTTCCTTCTTGGGTTTCTGTTGCCTGAGGTATTCACTAAGCACATCATCAGTCGTGGCCATCTTCCTGATGTATTAATGGATCTTCAATGTTTAATCCTATATAGTGGCTTTGTCAACCATGTAGAGGGGATGGCCAATGTTTGCCCCATTCCATCATCAGCAATCGTAGCCAGTGTTGTTCATGATCCGACTGAGAAGGTTAAGGCCTAAGCAGAACAGCAGTGGGGACAGAGCATCTTCTTTGGTAAATCCTACACTTGATTGTAACCTGTGCAATCGGCATGAAGCTGGCCTTAAGAGTTTTTTTCGACAGCCCCATTGAATTAATGATGAGTATTCATCATCAAGTATTCTAGGCTCCATGTGTGAAGCATTGAGTCATGCGTGACAGCTCTAACTACCAGTAGCCAGTGTTTTGCTCCTCTTGTATGTCTACCATTTTCTTTCGGGGCCCATCATCTGACCTGCAAACCTAGGTTATGTGGGAGGAATCTAAGAAATCTATAAAGGCACAGGGAGAATATAACAATACATACAACATTCAAATTCTGTTTTTTTTTTATGGTAGTTGTTTCTATTCAAAAATTTGAAAAAATATTATTTTTACTTCTAACTTTTCAAACCCTACTTCCAACCACTATATTAAAGTGTTCTGGCACAATCTAAGCCTGTTGTTAATTATAAAGAATGCTGACACACTGGTGAGAAACGTGTCTCGTAAAAAGAAAGGTAAAAGTACATCAAAATGTACTTATCCACATCTCATCCCGCCACAAATGCAAAACCATAAACTGCTTTGAAAAATCAGGTTTTCTCATCAAGTCAGCCCTGCAGTTACTGCCATGTAACTGATGAACTACAATTTTGTACAAAAGGTCATGAAACGTATGTGGATTTTAATTGACGTCCCTTACAAGCACTAAAACCATTATCCTAGGTATATTGTAACTGGTCAATGTTTTTTTCCTTTTTTTTTTTTGATTAATCGCATCACAAAAGACAAGTGATTCTGCAATCTGACATTTGATGTTGGGATTCTTGCAAATCTTCAGCCGTAAAAGCTGTTTAAACAAAAGGATGGTGACGTGGAGAAATCTCAGAAATAGCCACACGGGTGGTCCACTCTTAGACAGAGGCATACAGAGATCTGGATAATATAAACCATAAATCAATACAAATCAATCCATTCAGATACAAATACATAATATTAGAAAACAACATATCATTTACAGTACTCAATGACCCGACCAGGCATGAGAGAGCAGAGGACAGAGAAAGTAGAGCTTTATAACATGGACTTGCATAGTGTTTGATCCTATCACTAAACAAATTCATTTAGACTGATCGGGTTATAAATGCTTTTGTTGTTAACTGTGCAGGTTCTTCCATTTGGTATGAACAAACTCTATCAGACTGGGTACAGTAGAATGTAAAAGACACGTGATTACCTTGAATGTGGTTTCTTAACTTATGAAAAAAAAGGAGATTTTATTTTTCTTCTTTGAAAGTCTTTCTGGACCACTACGCATCCTAACTGCATCCTACCTGCATCCTACCTGTCTCTGATTGGCCAACACTCATTGCCTTTGTGATTCCAGGTTGGTTGAGTTTAGGCATTAAAACTGAGATTGGTACAGGTGAGGGTGAAAATTAACTAATCACAGATAGAGTAGGGTGGGCCTTGAATAAACAGAGGTTCAGAAAGTAAACAGGGACAGTGACACTGAGATCAAAGCTTTTAATCACAAAAGGACCGAGGCATTTATTCTTATACCTCCTGCTGCTCTGGAGGTATAACACAACTCTCTCCATCTGCTCTGAGATCTGCTATCAGTGGATAAAAATGTGAATGTAAAATGCTATTTGAGAAAAATTACCGACTAAATTTAGCAGTTAGGTAAAATTTTTTACAACAAGTGCTCCCCCACAAAAACGTTGAAAGTAAAGTAAGTAAATTAAAAGTAAAAAATCAAACAAATACTTGTTATCTGCATTAACATCTAAACCAGCTACATGAAGCCACGCTAAAGGCTTAATGGGTGTAGCTAGAGATGACTCTACTCCCTGACAGTGCTCAGCTTTTTTCTTATTTGTTTTATTTATTAGTTATTATTGTAGTCCTTTAGAGTTGCATTGAAATGTTGTTGAAAAGGCATTGGATTAATGGCAAGTTACCTCTATACATACTTCTACATTACAATGCAATTTAAACATGATATTATTGCGAACCCAGAAATTGGGATTTGTTTTTTATTGGCACCTCCTTCCTTTATACTTTACTACATCTGCTGTGAAGGCTAGAAACGCTCAAGAAAAGCCCCTGTATTTACTGTTCAGTTAGAAGTGGCTGTACCTGTCAACAATATAAAGCCAGGTAAGTGACATGAACATGAGCAGCAAAAGCAACCAAATTATCCCCATGAAATATACGTACCAGTATAAGTAATATACATATTTTTTTTTAAAGAAGGGACGTCTTGGAATCCTTTGGTATGTCAGTATTTACAGTATGTCTGTGGACTGGCATTTTATGGAAATTTATGATGACACTGCTTTAAAGCTTCAAAATTACCGCAGCTGACAAATGTTGTTACTAATATGTTAAAATACATTGAAAATCATCAACATATTTTTCACAATGGTAAACTTTACCAAAACAAGTTTGAGTGCAAAATGTTCAAAGATCTAAATTAAAATATCTGAAAAAAATGTTTGTGTTGGGCACTATTTTAGTACCTCCTTATGAGTCAGTCTTACATATTATAAAGGGACTTAAAACAGAATGTGTTGCTGGCTGATTTTCTGGAATTGGGTTTTATTAAACTAATGCCAGAGTCACAAGTCACTAGTGCCGTGGGTCATATGAGACATCTTGATATATGTGTTGGTTTCTACACCTACAAGCCGGATTCAGCAATCCAAAATCCAACAACCCACAAAACGGTCAGACGTTTTAACCTATTTTTTATAGAGGAAGTAACAATCATTGTAGCATCAGAATGGTGTACAATTCTACATACATACAATGATACAATTGATTTGAAAGCAAGGTTGGTTATGGTTAGAGAAAGACCACGGTTTTGTTTAAAGATTAATAAACTTGATGTGCATGAAGTGACTATTACGTCAGAGTCGAAACACAAACTACAAAAAGTGGTAGTAGTAAGACAAATTACCCAGTTACCTGGTTATTTTAGACCAAACAATGGGAACACTGTATTGTTATTCTCAGTATCAACATATTTGTGATTTGTTGATTCTGTAAATTAACAAAATGTCTTCATTATGTTAATAATGAATAATATATACATATACAAAATGTTAACTGGGCAGTATAAACACAATTGTAAATGTAAAACTCAGTCTGTCTATAATATCTGCCATGGAAAATCACATTTGTATAGGACAAATCTGCATTCCAGATTACGTTTTGAAACAGCATGTATTAGCAGCCCGATTAAATTTTCTGTTAGTGCAACGACCATTATGTCCACAGTAGGTGTAAATGACAAGTCTCAAATATGAACCCAAGATTATATTTGCAAATAAATATTTATGTAAATGAATATTTAATTTGGAGGCTTTATGAGGCTGTAGAACAAAAATACAATAATTTTTTATAAGTATTGTAAATGGGAGTTAAATGCAAAAGAGTCAAACTGGGATGCAGAAGGTCGCAGTATTGAATCTCAGCCCAGACTCTTAGTCCATACCAGGCGTGTCCAGGAGCAAGACACTCACCTGAGTGTCTATAGCTCCTTATAAGTCGTGTTGGATTAAAAACAATAGTAAAATAAAGTATGATTTTAAGGACATAAAAGTTGGAAGGGGGCAGCAAGTGGTATCAGGGATGAAAGCACTAACGCTACATTAGCAGAGTGGCAGTGATAAGTTTATGAAATCAAGTTATCTATTGTATGAACAGGTTTTTCACAAGTGTACCACAGCGTGTGTTGTTCAATCAAAAAAGATTTTTCTGATTGAATTGGGAGAAGGTATGTTCTCTGTGTGCTTTCTTCCAATTAGTCACTGTGACATTTTCAACAAATCATCACACTCATTTTAAATGGTAGGAGACAATTTGCTGAGCCTCACTGCTGCATTTTCCTTAGAGCATCGGGCTTCAGAAACCTCCAGAATAGTTTTCGGGGGGAATTATTTGCAGTGGCTGAGTGAGATGCCCTCTGGCCCCGATCAACAAAGAAGGCTTTGGCAACCCACGGCCATAGTCAAACCTTCCCCCATCTCCAATGGGGCTTGTCTGACCTAAATATTCTCCCCTCCTTTGCTTTCATCTTCATGTGAAAATTCATTAAGAACTACATGCATGTCTTCCAGGCTTCCCATTTGAAAGACACTGATAAAATACAAAGTGTATGTGCAACCTTAATCAGCTTGATGTAGAGTTGAAGATAAAGTGGATCTATCTTCCTCCCTCCCTTTCTCCCTCGTTCCCTCCCTCCTCTCTCTTGCTCTTTCTCAATCTGCTTCCAGGCTGTTTGCTTTCTTAAATTAACGTAATGGTACAAACGGATACATTTCTTTCTGCGTGCTCCATCTCATCACATCCATCCCACAGGGCTAACTCGAAAGAGGGAGGAGGAAAAAAATGAAAACAGACCAGGAAAATAATTCACTTGCTTTGCCTGGAAGATACACATTACTATCTGTGGAGAGCTCCAGCGATAAGGCTGATGTGCTTTTGGTGCATTAGGCCTCCTGCACTATCGCTGAAGCACAGAATAGACTGTGAGGAAAGGGCAAAAGTCAGTGTGTGAATGTGTGTATCACACTTGCAATGTCATTTTGTAAACTATCAACAAGGTTCACACAAGGCCTTTGCAAATCTGTGTGGGGACTGAAACATCATTTGCACAGGTTTACCCAGTGTAGGGGATGTCCTGCAGACAACTTTATCAACAGCTGACCTACTGATTTACTGGGCTCATTTATTAAACTACCAGCTCGCACAATAGGAGCTAACATTCTGAACTATTCCCATCGCCTCAGTCTAACTTTTTTATTCTTAATTAGAGAGAGAGAAGGCACCACTCCACAGATCCACTGTGACATTAATTTCATACCCACAAAAGGACACTCACAGGGGGAGTAATGGAGAGAAAAAAGGCAACACCAAAACTTGGCTCCATGGCTCAGTCAGCATCCAAGTTATTTCTTATTTAGTTTGGCATACTACAACAAGTGAAGGAACTGGATACACCAGACAAACACTCTGGAATAACAGAGATAGCAATGTAGGTAAGTAAAATGTTATTAGTTACCACTAATGTATGTGTCTCATTAAAGCAAGCTGTTCCTTCATGCTAAACCATAATACAAGAAAACATTATTTAAAAACTTGCTTCTTATTAAAGTCTTAACGCAAATACTGGGGTCATAAAAGATTCATTTGTTAAGCAATGAATAATTGAGAGGTGGATTTAATCAGTTACAGATGTTGCAGTCAGAAAGTGTTGGTAATCTCACTTTGATTGCATCTAAATTAAAATATAGACTATAAAATTCAAAGACACTGATTGTTGATTGCAGAGTTAATTACAGACCCCAAATACGAGACGGCAAACAATAAAAAAGCGATTACTTCAGATTGGCTCAGAAAATACTGTTGTTCATAAGAAGGCTTCTCCATCTGCGTTACTTTAATGAAGTCGTCCAGTGGTCCATTCAGATAATCTAGGAAAGAATCAAATCAAATGACTGTGTGCCTACTGAAATGGTATTGTTATGCTTTCTCTTCCTGTAAACCATTAATAAGGATAGATTCAGACAAGTGTCTTGCTACAGATTAATATTTGCTACTTCACCACGAAGGTCATGAAGTATCAATCTGCAGGTGAAGAAAGGACAGGGGAGAATTCCTTCTGACCAGTTGAACATCTAGAATCAGGAACCTCATAACCTAAGACAATGCAAAGTTGAGGTGTTGAGAATGAGCATGTGAGCAGCTTTGTTTTTTTCTCTCTGTACAGAGTTGCAGAGGACTTCAAAGCTTTACACCGCTGAGCTCTGTGAGATGAGCTCTCCTTGTCTCTGACTTTTTCTCATGCCCATGCTCTAAAGAGCTTTAGAAACTCAACTGGGTAATGGGAGCAGCAGTCAATCAAATTGCAGTTTCAAAGGTAATGCTTTGTTTCACACTCACCTCCCACAAATCCCATCGAGCCTGGCACCTGTCAGGTTATCATTTTGAAGCACTGTATCCAACGCCAGTCACCCAAACTCCACAGTCTCATGGCAGATGGAGGGGCTGACTTGTCAGCTAACTTTCAAGAAATGAGGTCATTCCATTTTGCTGGTTCTACCTTTCCTAATGAGGTTAACAAAAAACAACTGACACAGAAAACACTGTGTTCAGGTGTTTATGTCTAGTTTACTTTTATGTAAACTCGTTGACAGACAAAGCAATATTCATGCTTCAGGGGAAAGTTATCTTTATGTAGCATTATATAAGGCTTTAATCAGCCGAAATACACCCATGTCACACCTCTTCTCACCTCTCTTCACTGGCTCCCAGTAGCTGCTCGCATCGAGTTTAAATCCTTGATGCTTGCCTACAGGGCTCTCAATGGATCTGCTCCATCTTACTTCAACACACTAGTGTTAGGGTAACTGGTAAGTTACACTCCCACACGCGCTCTCAGATCTGCGAATGCAATAAGGCTAAAAATCCCATCTTCACAAGGTCTCATATCACAATCGAGTCTATTCTCCTTTGTGGTCCCTGGCTGGTGGAACATCTTGCCCTCATCACCTTTAAAAAACATTTAAAAACCCTCTTGTGTGTGTTCAAGTGAGTCTATCACACACACACACACACACTCATATTATTGTCAAGCACTAAACAATTTAGTTAGGCATGTTCGTTGTCTTGACGAGTTAGGCCTTATCAGGGTTCTTTGTTGTAGTATCTCAATTTTACGGGAACCGAATGGTAATTGCTGGTGTCTTCTCCTTGTAAGTCGCTTTGGATAAAAGATAATAAAAATAAAAAGTAAAGAAAGTCAAGTAAAGTAAAGTTATCAAAACAATGGATGCTATTGGTTTCTTTTTACTTTACTGGGTGTGACAGCCATGTCAGAACACCACACACGCTGCCCCCTCTAATAATGTGGATGTTGGCAATAACTTGTAAAATGAGTTCTTGTTGTAACAACAATAAAACTTGATAAAGCAGAATGGACAGGATCACTAGATGCCCACAGCAGCTGGAGCTCCTCGTATCTTTGAGGGTTTATAAGCTCAGGTCTGACTCATTACAGCTTTACAGTCACAGTGACCTTCCCATTAAGGCTCCATTACCAAACATCTATTAGAGAGAGTGACATATTTCCAGGCTAGTTATTCAGTTGTAGTGGCTTTATATAAACTGTAGTGCCCCTGTGTCTGTACAAATACATGAGACACATAACAAAACCAAGATGTAAAACCCAAATGTACAACAACTTTCAATTCAATTTAATGCAGTTTTAGACCACTGTAAAGTCTAAAGTGAAGTTTGGCTAAAGATTACAAGGACTAGGACCCCACATTCTCTAAAAACACCTCCCCAGAAAAAAGTAAAGGGCACACAAATGTCTCAAATTAAGTGACTAGATCTAAATAATGACTTGATAAGTGACCACCAGACATATTTATTTAGACTCACTGAAACCTGACTGCAGCTGGATTAATGTCAGTCTAAAGGAGTCAACCCCCCCAAGTTATATTAAGTATTATATCCCTAGCAGATGTTGATAATAACTGTCTCAACGCTACATTTACTTCTTTGTTAGAGCCTGCTGGATTTAATCAACATGTAAATAAACCAATTCAGCAGAGGGCAGTAATCTCAACTTTACTCCAGTGCAAGTTGATTATCTAGTTGATAATGCTGCAGTTACGCTAAGTACGATGCACAATGCTGTTGCCCTTCTGAAAAATATTGTAGTTGATCAGAGGGGGTTAGCTCTGTGGTATAATTCACAAATCAATTCTACTGAAAAACACTTGATCAAAAGGTTTAAGCCAATTGATGACCAATATCTAATCAGTCCTTTACTGGAAAAATCTTTGAAAATGCAGTAACGAAGCAATTATGTGACCACCTCCATAGGAACAATTTGTATGAAGATTTTAAGTCAGGATTTAGAATAAGTCATTGCACAGAAACAGCATTGATTAGATCTTAGACAATGAACTTTTTTCTATACTCGTCTTTTTAGATCTTAGTGCTGTGTTTGACACAGACTGGAACATGTCACTCTATTTAAAGTAACAGCACTAAGCTGGTTTAAATCTTATCTATCAGATTAAATTCCATTTTTTTATGTAAAAAGATATCCACTACTGAAGGGCACATACTAGTGGAGTAGCATCATGTAGCAGATAATTATCATGACCACTTGCACACTGTTTTTAACACATATATATTATCCTCTTTTATATTTTTTATCTCATTACTTAATCTTTTTCATTCACTACAACCATGTTCAAAAGACATCCAGAAGCCTGGATGTCCTGTAACTTTCTACTTATTAGGTGCCTGGCATGTAATGCAGGCACCTACTGTTCTCCACCTCTAAACGGGTCTCTTTATTTATTAGGTGCCTGGCATGTAATGCAGGCACCTACTGTTCTCCACCTC
>JAUMHF010000012.1:25135988-25173474 GCA_032359275.1 Microctenopoma steveboyesi
TGAATCTAAAATATATGACAGTCTAATGTTTATCAGTAAATTACAGAAAATAATGAACTTTATCACAATATGCTAATGTTTGAGAAGGACCTATACATCCCTCCTCGCATTCAGAGGAAGACGCAATTCTGTCAATGCCACAATGAATCTCCCGGGGAGAAGGGAAGGAGGAGGGAAGAAGGAAATCAGTGGATGTATGAAAAGAAAGACAGAGGGAGTGACAGTAATTGTGAGAAAAGCATCCCGTGCAATCTCAGGGTTAAGAAGAAGAAGAATCCACTTTATTGTCATTGAATACATTGTTACATGTTACAAAAAAATTTGGTCTCTGCATTTGACCCATCTAATAACTTCGTGTTGTTGAGGTGAAGCCCATGTGTTCCTTCTCTGTTGTGCGTAACTTGGATGTTTGTTAATTTTGCGCTGTCACTTTAAGAGACACAGGACGCCTGTGACAGGGTGTTGACGTATTAGAGGGTGGATTCAGTGGGTGTGAATCACAATGTGAATCATTGTGGCTGCAGCTTAAGTTAATCTAGTGACATCCATACATTTTTACGCCTCTGGTAGCATCGTAGGTATATATTGGTTCTTTGTGACATTATTTGCCATCTTAGATCATTTTTATTATGTTTTTCATTTTGTTTGTTGGGCTGTCATGAACGACATATTTCTGAGACAAAGTTGGAGCGTGGAGAGCAACACAATAGAATAAATGTAATATGCATTTAAATAGTGATTTAAATAGCTATTTAAAGATGTCATTAATTCACATAATTTAAATATTTACTCTATTTATTTACTTTACAGTCTGTGTTGCTGCACACTGTGAAAAATATTTATCTTTCACCTTTTACCCATCAAACACAGTGGGCGGGTCTAACACTATTTTTGGACTCAAGAACAGTTTCCAAACACAATGCTGGTGCTGCTTATCTTCAGAGCATCAGCATAAGTTGCTGGTTGGTGAAAGACTTTCTAAACTTGATATTAAACCAGGAGTGACCGATACAGAATATGTGACCAGTAAAACAGGGGAATTTCTTGAATTTCTTGGAGTTTTTAGCCTTGTGGTCACAACAAACAACAGGAAGTGCATGTGTGTATCTTCTTTGATTTACTTTGCTTAGTGCAGCTAGCCGACGATCAGACTCCTTCTCACACTGCCTTTAGTAAAGAGTGTCACTACCTCAACTGCATTAAATTTTACCGGTGTAAACAGTATTAACTCATTGGAGACCGATCTAGGATCGGAGTATTCATTTTACCGAGCTCTAGTTCATGCTGTGCCATTTTCCTCTGGGATTCAGTATTGTGTCACTTTCCACGCTCCGTAATAGACAAGTAATCTTTAGTAAATAAATAATTTCATGTGAGATTTGATCAATGTATGGTAAAGTACAAGTGCGATTATATTCATGTAAGAAAGTTGGTGTAATTCATAAGCATTAAGTTAAATATGCTTTATATGTTTCAGTTTCACCCTTCTATATCATGTCAGTAAACCTGTGGACAAGGATTCAAGCATTTAGCTGACTGTCAAGTTGTAAAGAGGACCTATGACGAGGACAGCACAAACTTCACATCAAAAGTAAGGTTAGAATATACAATCCGGACACTCATCCTCTGTCTTTGGGTTTGTACAGCTAGTTAAAACTGTTCGATCCTAAAAGTAAAGTACAAATCAGAAGAATTTCAATAAAACGAGCAGTTCACAGTTATACAGTGTCCACACCATAGGTGTAGCACACCTAGCTTTACTGAACGCTGAGACTGAGGATACAACGTAGAAGGCACATAACTACTAATCTGCAGGTAGAAATATTAACTGTTTACTCATGCTCTTATAGGATATGTAGCGTAGTATTTAAACCCTCCATAGCTTACAGTTAGCTGGGGAACATATCACGCATTGTTATGGTGAGAACAATAAAAAGTGCTTCACAAGAAATGTATGAAGCATTAAAGTCCTGATCCAGCGATGAAAAGAGGCACACAAAAATAAAAAAGGTCAGAGTAGGGGGGAAACGGCAGAAAATCAAAAAGAAACAAAAACCAATTTCAATTTACATGCTGAACTCACGTCGAGATGTTGACACGACAGGAGCAATTATGGTTCCTGCTTTTAATTTGTAGCCTGGGATTGAAATCACAAATGCAATTCAGTGTCAATTCAATAACATTATTTAATTATCTAATGGCAAAATGTCGGCACTTATATAGAGCTTTTCTACCTGTATTGGTTCACAAAGCACTTTACACTGTCTCTTATTCACACACCAATTGCAGAGCAGCTATGCAGCTGACCTGAAACACCAGGGGAAACAGTGTCACTTCAACATGTGACTGCAGGAATCGAACCATTGATCTTACAATTGGCAGATGAATGCTCTACCTCCTGATCCACAGCTGCCTCTAATCTCAGGTAATTTCTAATCTCAAGTTTTTTCCTACCTCATGTCTCTGTGTTTCTGTTTCAGTGATACCACGCAGGCTTGATTCAACTCGTGTTTTTGGTGTTCCTCTGACCACCACATGCATTTAACATTGGTTATTACAGACTTGAGAAAGCCCTCTGGATAGGAGGGCGAAACGTCGTCAAGAAACCTACTAAGTCCAGTTGCTATTGGATAAACCTTTTTGAGATAACCATGACCTGGATGACTGAGAACCTTCACAGATATGTTATTACAAAGAACATTAATGATTTATTTGTACTGTTAAGAAAAAATGGAACTAAACAGGAATTTATGATTCTTGCACTTGTTCTTAATATTATCTCATTATTTTTAAAACCGCCCATCCTCTGAGAGTCGACTCACATAGGAACAGCCTTTCTCTTATTGATCAAAGCGATCTGGGCCAGAAGGAAAAAATAACATCAAAGTGGAGTCAAAGTGTCTCAAAGTGTGAAAACAAATATCAAACAGAGGGCGGAATCGCGCAGTATCTGTTTGCATCTCCAGTGTTGATGATGAAAAGAGATACGATGGAGAGATGGAAAGAGGAGAGAAGAGCAGACTTCAGCTCCCACTGGTGGGTCTGGGTGTGATTCCAGTGGGGTTGGCTCATTAGTAGTCAAAGGCCTAGTAGAGTATGGAGGGCTGCACTGCTACACTTAATTTGAGCTCTTTAATAACATGCTTTATGAATTCAGTCATGTTTGCAGCCCTCTGCCTGAGACACAGTGTGAGAGACATCGGTGGATCTCATTTCAGGCCGACAAGATTTCAGATTCAATTAACTCCATCCTGCAACACCCCGTCACACACACACACCACCCTCCTCATGTCCCTTGCTTCAAGGTCTGTCTCAGAGCACTGCATGATCATTTTAAACCTAATTACTGCAGGGCTGTCTGATGGAGCCCAGTGCTGCTCAATCACATTTGCATCGAGTGGCCAAAAGCAGAAGAAGTGCAGCTGGACAGACAACCCGCCCCCTCCGAACCCTGCACGCTTGAAACAACCATCTCTCATATTTACATGGTGCTAAAGGTGACAGAGCATCCTTTCCTCCTGTTCTTTCCTTTATCTCAGCCTCTTCCTATGTTTGAACACTTCACCCCAGAGGACTTTCACAGACGTTTCCTGACACCAGACAGCTTGCCTTAACTAGACATACACAAGAGTTTTGTTGTTTTACTGTTTTCATCTCTTGTTGCTGCACTGTGTGACAGTGGCGATAATCTTCTCAGTGGGGGACTCTGTTGTTAGCTGTTTGGCCACCTGCTGGGCCTCCCTGGTACATGACTGGCAGGGGAGTAATGGGATGTCACACTCAGAAGGAGTTTGGAGTTCAATCAGCAAAAATGACCCTTTTAAAGCCAGGGGATTGTGCACTGCCTTTGAAGATGCAGTTTTTCTTCTGAGAAGTTGAAAAGGCTCTCTGTATGGTACCCTCAGTGACATGATATTCCTTTTAGCTGTGCAGTCATTTGAAGGTGATATTGAGGTATAATTTTGCACTTGGCAAAGCTGCCAAAAGCTGTCAAAGTTCACTAGTGCGTTCCCTCTAAAGTATTTATTCACAGAAATTTGTGGCTCACTTTACTTTTGACTGCTCCACTGAGATGTCAAAGGTCTGGGTCAGCAGCATGAAAGTGTCCCTAAAGCTGACAGAAAGTCACTTTGTTGCTCACACACTTTAAGGCATAAGTATATATTTGAAATGCATCCAATCACTGACCACCCTGCTGATCTGACGTTTATCGTTGCATCACTATACACAATCTATGGTGTGATCGATTATTTGTTACACGTAATTATCATTTGCTAGATTACTCACATTGCTGCGGCTGCATAAAAAGCGAAGCAGCAAAAGAAGAATAATTATCATTTTTTCTCAGATTACAGTCAGCAGATGTCAAAGCCCACATGTAGAGGCAGCTAATTGCTGCCTCCAAATCAACTATGGCATAATAGTGTGTGTGCATGAGTGTGTAAGGAAGGGATGATGGGTGTATTACGGAGATGAATGGTGCATGTTGATCCAGCAGGCTTGCTCATGGCTGTGTGTGTATAAGAATCCAGACGATTGCCCATCGTGTTGATGCACTAATTATCAAACCAGCGTACCCACCATCAGTTCTTCATGCCACCACAGAAGCACAAAAAGCTACAAGGTATAAAAAGATGAAGCGGTATGGTAACATGCTAATTATCAATCCTCATGCTTAACATAATCATGTTTTCAAGTAGCGGTGTTTATTCCATATTGTAGACATATTCATGCATGTAAGCAAAAGCAAACACACACACAAACAAACACTCACTGATGCCTGCGCTACCAGCACACGTCTACACTACCTAAGAATAATAATGACAGAGATAAAAAAGCATCCCTATGATCCAGCGTTGGTTGCTTTCCTTCCCACTCCACACCCCTTTCTCCTTGAGTGGGCTGCATCTGTGGGGAGGAGCAGGCGGACGCAGTCCCAAGGGTAATCCAAGGTGGGAGGGTGAGTGGAGGAGGGGAGCAATGCTGTCACACTGAGCTCCAGTGTCAGCTGATGGCTCAGCGTGAGGCATGCCACTTATCAGATTGGAGGGGGTTGGGGGTAAGAGTAAGTACGTGTGGGTAAGGAAGCACTGAGCAGGGATGAGATGTCAAAGGCCATTAACGATCTTTTCAATTATACTAACACATGCAAATATGCCTTATACATGCATACACACATACATTGACATGCTCCTTAAAACTGGCCACGCTAACATCACCACAAAAACAAAAAAACATCACCAATCCTCAATCCAGCCTGCAGGCAGACGGTAGCATGGTGCAGTGACTGAAGCTGTTAAAAGCTTACTTCTTGTTCCCCTTTTCCTCTTCATCACCCCACATCCCCACCCCCCTCTATTGGTGCCCCAGTTCACTCCTTTCACTTTCATCCAATCCACACCTCACCCCCATCTCCATCCTACTTTTCAGCTCAGTCTTACAATTTTGCTGCTTTTACCTGCTATTCTTTTTTAAACCACTGCTCTAGTTCTGCTTCAAGAAAAACACATTTACACAATGATAACATATGTTTAAGGCATATATAGAAAATAAAAACCTACATATAACATTGTGGCGACAGCAAAAACGCTGTGTCTAATAAACCTGTTAAAACAATCAGCCACATAACAAATGACCCAGCATCATATTTGTATGTGTTTTCATATAGCATTGTCAAGCACACATGACTTCTACATGGCTATTACTCAAATTGATTCTTGGGGACGAATAAAGTTTTTGGAATTAAATTGAATTGAACACATCAAGGGCTTTAATAGAGGTGGTCAGTCTGTTGTAGAGCAGATAACCAACACTTCATTAGACACGTAGAAGCTTTTTTGGGGGGTGGGGGCAGAGACGAGACCTTTAAATAACAGAGATCCCAAGCTGCCTTGGGTCGGATATAGATCCAATGCATGTATGCATACTGCTATCCATTCATATGGTTATAAGCTACCCATGACTGTATACCAGGCAGTCTGCCATCTTATATCCTGTACATATGAAACCAGAGAGGCACGAAGACATGGCTTGTGCACTGCAGTTTCTTTGATTTAAGCTTTAGGCAGTGAATTTTCTTTCCATCATGCACTTGCACACCTTCGGTTGTTCTTGCACAGTTTCTCTCTTTATCCTTCCTGTCTCGCCCTGTATTAGGCCAATCTCCTTTTCATCCTGGCTCTGATGTTAATGCACACCCAATCAGGCTGTCCATTAAGAAGAGGTGGGCTCCACATTCATCAGGCCATCTAAAGCATTCATGCAAATGAGCTCAAATTGCAGCATGCTGTAAACTCATTGAAACCTTTTTAAAGGGGAAATTTGAGGGAAATAGATGTATGTATGAAAAATGCAGGAAATGTGAGTGTCTGTCTATTTTATGCACATTAACTCATGAAGTTAAGAATGATGAAGGATTAACCCAAACAGGGTGTCTTTTAGATGTTTTGATGCAATGGTGAGACATGTAAAACCTGCTAATGTGAATTCTCCTTTTGAGCCTGAGAGCGTTCAGTTAAAATCACTGTCAAAACCTTTGACTAGATTTGCTAAAAGTAAAACACAAAACAGATCTACGCCTTTCTTGCTCCATTTTGACCGCTAGGCATTTCCCATCACTCTATTTTGTTCTTTACAAAAAGTTTGTTATTGCATCCAGTGGGACGCATTCATTGTAAACTCAGTTTCTTGTCATTTCTAACTTTCTAAACCTGTTAGGTGGATTTTGAGGCAAATGGAAGAGAACAGAAGAGGACAGTGTAGACGCGTGGGTGTGAGAGCTGTCACAGTCTTAAGTAGAAAATTGTTTGAGGTATCAACAAGGAGTAGGAGTGGAAGGAAGAATGAAAGACAAAGCTTGAGAGTCAGAGAGACGTGCTGGATCAGGAGGCACAGGGCTTGGCGTTAAATGCATTGAGCAGGGGGGAGTGTCAGCGCGGCCTGCATGCCAACTCTTAAGTGGTGGTGGCACTCAAAGATAATGAAGAACGATGATGAGGCCGAGGAGGGCATGCAGCGAGCCCACGTGCACAGCTAAAATCAGCCGGTAGCTTCCATTGGCCTGAGCACACATCCACTCAGAAAGGTTTTCCAGCTGCTCTGATTGCATGTCACAAAGTGTCATACTTTACACTTTAATTTTCTAATCCAGCACACCACGGGATGCGAATAAAGCTGAGTAAAAGCAAAAAAATAACCACAAAATAATGGAAGCTAAGTGGGCTCCCTGCATTGTTAAATCGTGACCTCAAAACACACTTGTCGGCTTTATTGTTCATTAGCAAGCGTGGACTGCGATACGCTAACTAATCCCATTAAACAGAACCACATGAAAACAACCACTAATGTATGTCATATTCAAATCATCACACAATTCAAATAATTAATGTGACTCCCCTACTAATTTTACTTGTGACAGACATACTGACTAGATCCCAGTGGATGTTCATTCCCCCTACTTGTGTCTATCTCCACAGTCTAAAGTAAGTCTATTCAGCGTACAGAACTTAGTTAGCTCTCAGTGGCAGGTGTGTTACTTTTCTCGCTTCAAAGCTAGCAACCATTAAATCAGCCAGTGAGTGTATGTTTGCTTATGGGGTATATGAGGTGATATCATTGTTTGGTAAATGAAAAAATAGAGTTTCTTACTAAGAAAAGTCAACAAATATTATCAATTTGATCGCATCCAAAGGTCTTTCATCCTCAGAATCTCAGCTTCCACATTAGTATTTTAAGGAGCCTGAGTATTGTCTACTGGTTGGCAGATGTTGAACAGCACAATAAACCATGTTGGCCTTATTCAAAATAATCTGACTCACCACTCTTCCATATATTCTCATATTCTCTGTATTAGTATTATTAGTGTAATTCTGTATCTTTTTCCTACCTGAATATATCACCCAGGCCCTTCAACACTCCTTTCTTGGTTTTACTTTTGTCCTTGTCTTTCTCTCCAGGTTTTCTTCTTTCCTTTCCTCCAACCTTGTCCCCATCATTCCGTTTGTTGTCTTTGGATGGGTTGCCATTCAGCCCGGGAAAGACACTGAGGTCTCCACTGGTGGACATTGACTCTGGACCTGATCGGGAACTTCCCTCTGTATCGTCATCCACTGGAGTAATAAGAGACAGACAGGGTGTTTTATTATAGATACTGATAGCATAAGAAAGCAGCAGACATAAACATAAGGAGAAAAATGTGAGTCAATAAAGGCAGACAAAAAGTTGAAGTTCCAATAAACTCCCTATAGATCACAGCAGAAACACAACACTCACAACACATTTTTTTCATCATTTACAAAGACTCTGGTTCAGATGGACCATTAAAAGAAACACTGTGTCCCACAAGGTGTAGCAGCTTTAAACAAAACACCCTGAATTCATCTTCCTCATTAGAGCAGGATATATTTGCATTGCACCCCCGCTGAGAGTAGTGTTCAGTTGAACATATTTTCACTTAGCTAAAGCCTGAAGTTATTTCACTGTGTACATTTCACACAGCTCACAAGAGAACATCTTTTTCCCTTTTCTCTTGCGCTTCTCTTGTGAAGCAGTAATAATAGGCAAGTGAATCTGGAACTAATTTCAACCCAGATTTCAAACTGAAACCAAACTCCTTAGGTGATGTAAGGTTGATTAAACTCAAAGTTTCCATCACATCTAATCAGAAGTGATGTGCAAAATGTAATTAATCTCTCTATAATTATACATAGAAATAATCCTGAAAGAGGCTCCCAGGGATCTTAATTGCATATGCGGTGCGCTCCACAATTGGAATAGTTCCTGTCTTTGTTGCAGTTAATCTCTGACACTTAGGCATGAGGTAGATGTCCTTCAGATTACAATTTGACACAGTCCTGCATGTCACTGTAGAAGTTAGACCAGAACGTGCTTATGGTGAGAAAGGAAGCCAGAAGAGAGACCATAGTGGATTTCTGGAACTGTATGTGAGATAAGACAGACACAGGGGAGCGGACAAGAATGCAAAATTGCCAGGTCATAGGATTAAGACAGGACAAACTGAACATGCATTTCATCTGCTGAAGAGGAGACTAAAGAAGAAGAAGAAGAAGAACAATAACAGAAGGAAGCTGCAGTAGAAGCCTCTGGAAAACATACCAGAGGAAGAAACCAGTAATTGGTTAGTGGATCACACACCTGATACAAAAGTTTATTTACCTTACAACTATCTTCATTTTACTCACTTGAAACGGTGGGAGGTGTAAATACTTTTTATAACAAACCTGAATGTGTACAATACAGCAAACTAAAATGAACTGTTGCATTGCTTGTGGAGTGGAGTATGGTCACATGCAGTCCGTCCATTCTTTTCTCTACCTCAACAAAATTGGAAACATCCAGAAAGGTTCGGGATGTGTTACCAGTTTTATCAATGCACTGCCAGCTCATCATCCACTTACAAACATCAGCCATAACTAGAGGCTGTGAGCTGTATCTAGTTATTTAATTGACTGAGATTAGCAGGAGTGCTAATGTTGTTACTGCAATAATGCCAATCTGTTGACATGACTAAACACTGTAATCCAGAGCCTCTCAGAGGGCAGGGTCCTTCTGTGCAGCTATGTGTTTGCACATTTGTTTTGGGCGAGGCTCTTCCCATGTGCCTTTACAAAGACACCATATAGGATTTGATGTATATTTTATTTATTCTGAGTCTTTAAAATGGAGGACGAGAGAAAGAGTCAAAAAAAAGAAAGAAAAGGCTTTAATGCCGGACATCAAAAAGCAAGGCCATCTACTGCAATTTAATGAAACTGAAAAGAAAAAGACTTCAATCTTAAACGACAGCAGAAGCATTGATTAAAGTGTCAAGAGACTGAAAGATAATTTGCAGAGACAGATAAACACAGGAGACATTTTGTCACTTCAGTGAAATAATCAAAGACATTTATGTTGACCTGTCAGTGAAAGTTAAGACAGACAACATTCTTTTATCCAGAAAAGAAGGGAGTTTTTCCCTGTACTGCCATTTTTCTTCTTCCTTTTTCTATTTTGTTAAACGATGCAACACAAGGTAGCACAAGGGAAAGAGCATTTTGCCCAGCAGGATATCTTGTGGGGACACATTTTCTTTAGGTGATGCCACATTCTTATTTTATGTAAATAAAAGTCTGGTAGCAGAGGAAGGCAGAGGCTTATCTGTCAACTTTGACTATTAACCTCAGTGACGAGCACAGACTGGCTGCTTTTATCTAAATTGAAAAACAGAGTTATTTGAATATCATGAGAGAGAATGCAATATACGCGGCAGGGGAAATCGGTTGCGTTCCCCATTTTTCTTTGCAAAGATAAGACTGTATTTAGTGGCATGCCAACAGAGCTTATGAGAACAAAGCGTTTCAGGCAAATAATTCCTTCTTTTTCAAATGTCCCCCAGTCCTTTTAATGGAATCTGCTAATAGTGAAAAGAAATTTATATCTGGTGATTACTCTTGTGGTGTTGCAGTGTTATTACCTGTCGCAAAACATAAGACGGCAGAGTATCTAAGACCTGTAGTTTTGTCATCAAACATCAAGAGAAACTTAAATATTCAGTGAAATGGAATTGGATGTTTTTTTCCTCCTCTTCTTATTGTCCTCATAGTTCACGTACAATAAAAGTCAGTTACACCGGACAGTGAATTATAAGGAGCACTGTGTAGTGTCATGTGCAAAGACTAACTGATACAAATAGCAAATGTATTTAAAAATGTAGCAATGTATTTAATTTATAATCATGAAAAATGCAATTAGACATATTATGTGTAAAATGGACACAACAGGGCCTTGATATATGTGGGTAAACAGGAGAAGATGTACCTTGCGTGCACTATGTTGGCAAACATGGCAATGCACTTTGGGCTCTGGGGAAAACACGCTGTCGCAGTCTCTAACAATTCCTCCCAACACAAACTATGTGAATATTAATGAGCACAAAGCCGAGACACTTGATGCTTATGTGCTTTGTGATACAGGCGTCTCTTTAGCGGGTAGAGATCTCTAGATCCATTCACTTGGAGGTGATTCATTAATTCTGAACAGGAAGGATTATTGGACTGGACTGTTTTACACTTTTTTAGTTTTGCAGATTCATGGTTCACAATAATGTATTGTTTTACAAGGAACAATGAACAACATTTTTCACACTTTATCATAGTAAATTATGATAAAGACTTACGCGTCTCTACGCTGTTCTCCTCTTCTGCTGCTGTAACACCAGATTTGTCATATGATTTGTCAATGGCAGCCCGAAAGCTCTCATTGCAGCCGCGTCCTCTGACAATCTGTGAGTGTGCCCTGTTAACATGAGTCGGTGTTGACTCTGAAAGAGCCTTCTGGATGCTTTCGAGGGAGCTGGACTTTTTCAGCTGCAAGGAAGGTCCAACATCTTGTTCTGCAGCCCCTGATGTGAGAGGAAAGATTGTCATGAAGTCCAGCAGTTCAATGGTGTGTGACAAAAACTCACCTAAAAAGTCTATGTAACTGCATGTCAGTGAATCATTTACATTTTGTTAGTTTTGTATGGGGTAATGCTTTTATGCCGTCTTTGGAAAGAAAAGAGACAGTAGGAGGCTAGTAATTAACATGAAAAACAAATGACGTGTTTGTGATGAGAACAGAATATTGTATCTTTACACTTTCCTGTTGAGAATTATAATTCAACCCTGTGTCTGCAGAGTTAAATGATGTGGCCGAAACATAATGCATATAAATAACAATATCAAAAGCAGCAATACACCACGGCACCAGAGTTTTAATAGTGTTAAAATAGCTTTTTCTTCTCCTAAGATAAAAAAAGGAGAAAAGTCAGTCTGACACAGATTAGCCGCTGGAAGCAAACTACCAAACAGACTTATGACATTGCAGTTGCATGTCCTGCTCATAGCAACACAAAACAGTGTAGTATAAGCATGACCATAAGGTATGTGGGCAAAAAAGAAAGACCAGACAAGACTGGTGACACACACTTAATTTACTTGACAACAGAATGCTGCATTGCCTAATGCAAAGGTAATGCAATTAACATACGTTTGTACACACTATACAAACGAAGGGCTGCGAATTAGGGTAGCTCATATACAGTATATTAAATATGTAAGAGAAACTAAAAAGCATATTCATAGTACTACCAGCTGTGTAAAAAGCCAAGTTAATGTTTAACAGCCAACCTTCTCAACACTGCACTCGGGCCCTGGACAGCTGTAATTATTTTTCCAATGCTTTCCAGGGTTTGTTTAGGGCAAGCGAGTGAAGCAAGACTCAGGTATTGGTATTTCATTTTGTCAGGGATCATCTGTCAGTTCCCCGGAGCTTCTAACTTATCCTCCAGTTGGTAAACAAACAGCCTTGTTGATTTTCTGTCCCCCGTATTCTATCTTGTATCTCAAATGCTATGTTCTCAAATGTACCAGGAAGAATTTCTAAATATGTTCTAGTAACATCTGGTTAAATGTGAACTTGTACAGAGGAAACTATCAGTAGACATAATTAAACTGCTGATGCATTTACTTAGCAGCCTCTCTGGCTCTTTGAGAACATGGCCCATGTGGATGCTGAGTCTGGACAGAGCAGAATTTTGTCTTTATAACTCCCAGTAGACCTTACAGGGTGTGATCTGCTGTTCCCTCTGTGCAACATACATAAATATCACTTATAGCTGTTCCTCTTGGTCTACAATAGCAGTGTTTCTATCAGGCTTTGTTTCCACTCCCACCGAACAAAACACATACATGAATATGTTTGTGTGAGTGGGTTGCATGCACCCCCTTGACACCACAGTTACAAAACACACACTCATGACATAGACTTCTGTCATTTACCATCAACCGAATTCTTGACTTGTTTAAAGTGGCCTAAAGGAGGCATTACCCAGTGCTGCTGGGTGATCACAGCAGATATTTACACGAAGGCTTGCACAGCCAAACACACATTAAGCAATGAACACAAACCTCCATCATTGAAAAAACAACAAATCAGTAATCATGGTATTTCACAAGGGGATCAATGAAGTATTATTATTGAGTACCCTCCCTGAAATATATCTGTTTTAGTGTGAGGTAGAGGGAAAATATGGAGGACTGAGAATGCAAAAAAGCTGCAAAGGTTTTGCATCAATGAGTACGAGAGGATAACGTAAAATATCCAGAGATGTACATGCTGTGACTGTTACTTAGATTTAGCACCATATCTGTTGTTGACTTAATGGTGATTTGACACACATCTCCATCTAGACTGATAAATATAATTTGGCCTCTAACCCACTGACTAGAGTTTCCAATCATGGTCCACCACATTCTATCTGCCTCTTGTTAACAGTTACACTTTGCACATTTAGCACAAGCTACAATGTTGCCTTTCTTTAGTTGCCAATTTACATGCTATTTATTATTTATATTTATTTTTAATTATAATATGTGGCATATGGTGTGGACAGCAAAGGAATAATTTCAGTGTACGGGAAAACGTGTTTCTTTACTATGCATGTACTGTGCAAGTATCTAATGCCAGGAAAACCTGGTCTCAATCCATGTACTATTCAAAATAAATGAACACCTATACTGTAATGGTGCAGCCCATTTAGTAGAAGAGTTCCTACGTGTGCCTTCAGGCTGCAGTGGACAGTAAAATGAAACTTTGCTATGTATTACAAATGTCAGAGGGACAAAAAGCTCTCTGATTGCAGGAAAACACGATTCATTTTATTGCTTAGTTCCTAAGAAGCGGTAGACCATTTCTGATTGCAATGACATTTCTGTAATACCAGGAAGGCATAAAAAGTCTTACAAGACCAAGAAAATGTAAGTAAAAGTCTTGTAATTCATTTGCTTAGAAGGAGTTTGCTCGTCACACAAAGGACAGAGAGAAAAGGATCTATGCTAAACAGGGAAACATGGGTGCAGATACAGCATATCACACAGTTTTTTTTTACTTTGCGGATAAAACTCAAGCCCAGCGCAAATGGCGTGTAAATTTGGGGGGTTTGAAGCTTATGCATAAAGCCAGCCAACAGCAGACACACAGAAGCCAGGGTGCATGTTCGACACAATGGGATTGCAAGTTAGAGCTGCACAGGATGCAACAGTTCAAGGGAACATAAATGACATCTGCTGTACTCGGAAACAGGGATTTATCCTCCTGCTTGGTATTCTGCGCCACGATCCCCTTTGCCATTGTTCTAATCAGCTTGGCGTATGAGTGAGAGAAGCAGAAAGACAAAGAGAATGGGAGAGCGAGGCTGAGAGAGACAGTTTGTCCATAAACCCCAGCTGCCTCGAACCTGTCTTTGTTTTCCGTCCCAGGCAGCCCCAGCTCTCCTGGGAGAGTTTGACGGACAGCTCTCTGTATACCAGTCTATTAAGTGATTCCTATCACACAACAGAAGCCTCTGCGCTCTGCTCCTCATCTCCCTCTTATTTAGGGGAATGAAAATACATATTCTACTGCTGTATACAGACATGAGTTCCCCAAACATCTGAAGAGAAATGAAAATCATCACAATGAACTATAAAAATGGAAAGACAATTTACGCAAATCCAGGGAAAGGCACGTTAAATGTTGTAATTGCTGAAGACAACTTGCTGCGCTCCTTAGCCACATTAAGGGAAAGGACAGTTAATTGCAGAAGATCCATTGGCATTAAACATCAAGGGGGAGGTATGGCAAACTCCATGAATAAATCAGCAGTTATTACAGGAGCCGGAGCCCATAGTATAATTAGAGCAGCTAAAACTCTGCTCCCCAGCCATTATTCACCACAGGCCCTTGCATGTGAAGATCTGTGTACAGACAGGGGCTCCATCACACATAATTTATTCAGAGAGTCTGGGCTTTAAGCAAGGCGGTAAAAGGGTATTTATGTTAAAAATAGCCTCCAAGGTGGTCAGGTGATGCCATGTCCAGGTATCCCAGTGGAAGTGAGGTGTCCCTGGGTCGGCCTCGATCTTATATCTTTGCCAGCTGTGGATCATTAGCTCAAAGGAGGACGTCCTCCATATGCTTAACATGTGTCACAAAGGAATCATCATTACCTAAACCTATGGTTAATATCTTAATCGACAATATTGTGCAACAACGGGACCTGAACTGTCTGGCACTTGTCCAACAACTATTTATTAATTAGTATTATTTAGCAATATTAATGTCATAATGGCACTAATAATCCATGTAAAAGTTTCCAATTGGCTTTTGTTAAATTTATCAAATTTAGTTAACATTAAAGGTCATCCACAACCTTGCTAATCCATATCTGTTTGACCTCCTCCATGTTGCCACTCCCCACCCCCCTGGATCCTCCTCCATTCACCTGACAGTCGCCCTCACGCGTCATGCCATCGTGGGGAGCATTTTACCTTAACTTGCTATTGCTAATTATTACTATGGAGAGGACAGTAACTCTCATACCTAGCCTATCGAAACATCAGATTAATAACTAATTTTGGCCAGTAAACTCAAAGTAGCAACGTACATTAACCATTGCAGGCCTATAGGTAATAAGGGTGCAGTAATCTCTATTCTAAGTCTATTATTTATATATAAAATATTTGCATAAATTCAATGCCACACACTTGACAAGGCAACAGTTTTGCCCCCAATAAAACTTGTGCATTCTGTGTTAGTTTAATGAAGTGAATGCACTCAAAGGTTCTTCCAAAAAGCTCAAAACAGTCTAACTACGATGGATCAATTGCGATGAGCTAAGAAGGCCAAGTGGCACCTCCGGGAGTAATAAATGCTTCTTCACTTGTTATTACTCCAGGACGAGCACAATGGCACAGGTTCCCATATTAGTCTCTATTCAGCATCATGCTCCCTCTCAGCAATATGAAAACCCTCTTTTGATCATTCTGCATTTACCTCAACACTCTCCTCTATATGCATCCAAAGGTGCAGAGATCACTAACTCAGTAATAGATGGTTATACAGCTACTGCTTTTCCTATTTCTATTACTGACCTATGAACACATTTGAACAATCATGCTGGTCAACTGTTTAAATGGTGAAAGTATATTCTAGCTGGTGCCATCACGTTTGCTGTCCTGCACTGGCTCTTGTGTTACAGATAATCTTATTTGCCACTGTTAAAGAGCATAAACAAGCTTGAGTGGTTAGTGACTCCTATTCTGTACCATATAGCTGAGCACATGCAAAGCAGAAATAGACAGAATAAAAAAGTCTAAGCACTTACTAAATTGATAGTGATCTAAGTGGTGCAGATATTGCACACTGTGCAAGAGCCTGTCAGTCATGAGGCTTACAAGGCTAAGTGGCTGGAATGAGCTACCGTATTACTGCCTGTCAGAGCACCTCATGTCTCCTTCTTCCCTTTTCTGCACTTACACAATCATGTTCCCCTTCTAAATAGAATTAAACTACGGTGTGTCTGATCAGTTTAGTATATTTTAAAGATGATGGACTTTAAAGTCAGGAAATCCATCTAGTAATTTTTGGAATACCTGAAACCCTGTTAAAAGGAGAGATAGAAATATTTAGTGACAGAAAAAACCACCCATGGATGTAATGGAACATATAACTTGTTAACTACTTACAGCTGCCATATATTAGCTTTTTACCACTATGTACATGTAGACCAGACGTCCCAAACCCTTGTGCTCTGGGGGTCTGACTTGGGTCATTCACCAAATATGTTATTTTTATCTTTTGTTTTAAAACAATCTCAGTCTTTTACATTGAAAAAACAGACTATGTGCTGTCTGCTCCTCTTGATGACCAAATGTAAACATTCCTGGTACATTGAGCGTGTCCATGTGGAAAGAGGCTCAATCACTGGAGATAACAAATGACGTCAGAATTGAAAACAAGTGTGACACAATCTCTGTTTAGCGCCACCAGCTTTTTAATGACCACAAAGATGATCAACTGTTCAATCAAATCGACTTTTAAATCCCCCGCAACCCCCGCCCCCAAGAAGGAAGATATTGTTTGCTGAGGAGATGAACTAGTTTGCTTTGTAAAAACAAGCTAATCAAATGATCAAATCAATGCTGGTGCCATGTTTGCACATTAAATAAGCTTTCTGACTATACTTGATGATAAAATGTGCATTTACGGTGATTAGGACACCATCATGGAATGATCACAGCTTCCTGTCCATTCTAATCACTTCATGTCTGTAGTAAATGTATTATATTTCAGTGCTAAGCACATAATAGAGAGAAACTCGATTTAATTTATCCGACTTTTATATTTCTGAAAAAGCAGCACTTGAAGCTAACAGTGCCTTGTTTATCCAACAGAGCTGGCTAACTTGAATCAGAGCTTGGTTTAACAATCTGGAGGTGACTTGAAACAGTCTCTGAGCTCCTTCTGATATACATGTGAGTATTACTTGTAAGTATTAAGTAAGCTGAGACAACTAGGTGTCTGCTTCATACTCCATTGTTTTTTACAATAGAGCAATTGTCTACAAATTGCCCCTTGGGGACAAATAAAATTGTATGAATTTGAAATATTGTGTAATTCACGTTTTTGACCATTTTTATACATATTTGTATTTATACATCTCTTGATGAATTAATTATTATTGGTGCTTTAGTGAATATGTGATTTTGTGAACTGACAATGCCAACGGCTGATGCTGTCTTAATGTGCTGTAAACAAAACCCTGTAATTTCCACATCATCCAAACGTCTGAACTCTCTGCAAGTACTGTAAGCACCACCTTATTTGGGGAGAGCTGAAGGCTCTGTATGGACACCATAGCAACTGGTTTCTGCACATACCAGGCCTCGTAGTCTCGGAGTTGCCTGATGCAAGCGGCCAGAGAAGGGGACGTCAGAAGCGCTGCGCAAGGTAACCGAAGCGTGGCAAGCGGGTAAAAGTCCCTCCCATCGTTTTATTTAATGTCTGTACCCTGGAAAATAAACTGGATTACATCCGACTTCAGCAGGTTACACAGTGTGAGGTTTCTACACAACAACACAAGTTTCGCTGAATGCTGTAGTGAAAGGCAGTCCAAGAATAGACTGAAGTGCCAGAAGACAACGACCGTCTGAAATTGGAGAAACTACGTGGAGTTCTTGCAGTGTGCACTGCACAGAACACAGTACACTGCTAGAACTCCTTAACAATACAGCTGAAAAAAACAATCGAAAGTATAACACAGCATGCATTGCATGCATTTCTACAGTCTTTGCTTGTTCATTGAGGCTTCAGTCTTTATCAGCTATTAGTGAGGTACGTGATACGCTGCTAGCTTTATCAAATAATTACCATCATTTATTGTCCGACACAGTCTCGCGATCGGTCACTGCAAGAACTCCGTAACAATAAACCTAAAGAAAGTATAACACTCCCGTCATGGACCTGTGGTTAGAACTGTGTTTGGACTAAATAATCACCACCAGCGATGATCTGTGTAAACGTAGCGTGGACAGGAGATCGCCTTAAAGTGGAAACAGTAACTACTACACGGTTGGGGAAGCTCTCAGATGTGTACAGTGAAATGGGAACTGCAGCTGGGCTGTGTTTATGCTGCTGATGCCAGCGGCTGGCGAAGGAGACATCGGAAGCAGTGCACAAGGAAGCATAAATGCGGCAAGCGGGCAGGACCCACCGGTAAGTTGTTTTTAGTCACAGATTCTGCGGCGTCTGGACATTAAAATCTGGTATATCCTCAGACTTGGATTTTATATTAATTAATTAAATGCAAGATATTCTCAAATTACAGTGTAAAGTCATTGAGTTAACATTTACGGTCTGGCTGTTATTTGAAGTAGAGATAAGCTGTCGATTGCAACAACAAGAAGCGGTTCCGCTTGCCTTTCACAATAAGAGCATTATGGTCAATTATACTTGCAAAGCATTTCTTTTCTATCGGAGTTCACGTGTACTATGTCAACTTAACTTCAATCTAATGCTTTAGAGTTTGAAAACAAATTGTGTGTACTGTTAAATATTTTGAACGATATTATCTGTGTAAAACATTAGTCTTAATACTTTTATTCTACTATTGAATATTTTGCAAATAAAATATAACCTTAGCCATCTTCTATAAAGCAGCTACTTGACCTTTTAGTGACATCAGACAAAGCAGATGCAAAAGGAAGTTTTAGTTGTAGAGTTTGATGGCCACAGGAAGAAATTCTTTCTTGTGGCGTTCTGTGGAGCACTTGGCACTGATAGGTCTGTGTCTGAACGTGCTCCTCTGTCCAGCCAGAACACTGTGTAGGGGGTAGGAGGGACTGTCCAGGGGTGAGTAGGAGGAGGACAGATTCATCATTAATACACACACACACATATTTGTACTCCACTACTTTAGTACTGTACTCCTACTACTGTACTGTGCCCCTCTTGCAGACTGTATACCCCTATGTAACCAGCTAAAACTTTGGGACGTAAGTGGTACCTGCTGAGTAATATTATGCTACATAAGCCCATAAAAACAGTACATACTGTTTCTTTAATTCAATTCAACTCAATTCATCTTAATTCGTACAGCGCCAAATCATGATAAAGGTCATCCCAACACACTTTACTTTAGGACCTTGCGAAATATAAGTATATATAAACAGAATTATGTAGACAGTCCCACCTGAGCAGCACTGAGCGACAGTGGAGAGAAAAAACGCTTTTGACTCCATGCATGTATTCTGTGAGTGCAGCATAAAAGTACTTACCTAGATCCATGCTCTTGGACTTGCGGGCCTTGATGATCTCCAGCTGAGCAGCATTTTCATACTGTTTGGTGCGTTTTTCAGACATACTCTGGCGGCCAAAGCCTTCTCTCTGGAATGTACCATCAGGGTCTGTGTCCGGACTAAGCGTGCTTTATATTAAAGAAAGAAGAGACAAAATTTATTTAAAATGTAGCTATTATAAAAATGATTATACAGATAAAAAATATGCTATTTTGTAGTCATCTACATCACAATGTGGTTCTATTATAATCGACCCTCCTGACAATAAGACTGGGAAATAACCTATGTATTAATACCCTCAAACCCAGACCAACACACACACACACAACGACTCCTCACAAACCCCAATGAAGTGAGGTTGATCTGGAGTCAAGGCCACTCAAAAAAACCCTCCTTGTCTGGAGCAATGGCAGGGACCAGCCCAATGCAGCACACGCCCTTTGAGATCTTCTATCTCTGTCTGGATCTTAATTGAAAAAAATCTGACAAAAGTGCGTAAAAGAGGTTGGGGGGGTTGATATTTGCATGCAGAACAGTGCCTTTACAATTAAGGTGACAACATCTTGCCATTTGAGGGGAGACAGAAGGGACATTTAGTGCTAATGGAGTCTAATAAAAGTTATATGCATGAAAGGACATTTTGTTTTTCCTTTGTTCATGGTTACACATTATGAACATTAGAGGGTTCTTTCATCTAATATAAATCTAACAGACCTGCCTGCACTTGTTAGCATGTAAACAATTCTTATTTGGGTTGTCAACCCCATTTAACAAAAGAGCTGCTTTGTGTGTCACAGAGGGGCCGGCGTCAACATGTCACTTTCCTGTAGACCATACCTGACAATTCCAACTAAGATCAGAACGCCTCACAGAACCGGCTGACACAGGAAGAGAGGGAGGTGGAGCAGGAACAGAAGATGACAGCACAGATGTATTATTCATTTATTCGTCATCCCTTGCTTTTTCCCAGCCCACAAAAACAGCCTGCCCTCTCTTTTCTTTGTCTCTGCAAATACCATTTGTCAGTGTGTGACTGAGATAACGTGGTGGAGAATGTGGTCAGTCTGAATTTAGATCTCATTCTGTTATGCAAACATTTTGTGTCTGGGGTCAACTGGACACTACAGTAAATATGGACAAAATAAGTGGCCACCAAGAGGGATCACGCGCACCCCTGTCAAACAGGCAGCCTAGAGCATCTACTAGTGCGTGAGTGCTTAGAGAGTGAGAGTAGTTATGGAGAACTACAGCTAGTATGTGTCAGAATGCGGCTTGTCTGAGCAAAAATTTTGAGAAACTTGTAGGCAGTACATGTGAAGATCAGATGGACATCCCAATGGTGGTTAAAATTCACTCTGCAGGGTTTCAGATCTGATAAAGTTGCAGATTCCCATTTTTTCCCATTAGAGTGTTTGTAATAAGACGTTTGCTCTGATCTAAACTTGGAAAAGTGGTGGAGTCATGAAGGGAGAGCCATACTGGACTTGGGTCTTTACTAAATTGCTAAATACTTAATTAAAGACTTTCAAAAGATGTGAATAAAAAGCCATGTGACCCCTATGTGCTCAGACATGTTAGATAATTAGACACATATACACACACATATATATATATATATATATATATATATATATATACTGTATATATATAGAGAGATATTTTTTCTAGCTCTAATAGTTGGCCCAATCCATTTGGATAATACATTCTCTCATCTCTCCTTCTTTAAGCAGTGTTTAAAAGCAATTTCCACGTTCTGAGCAGATGCTTTCCTGTGCGTTCAAAGTCCCCCCATCATCTAAAATAAACTAGCGCTGCGGTTTGCTCACAGGCAAATCCACATCTTTAACTTTCATTTCACATCAACTTGTTCCACTCTCCTGTCTCCCTCACAGGAAGTTAGATGTGCCAAACTGCACATCGTCCTTGTTGCTAAGTGGTATGTGCTAAAAGCCCTCTGTGCTCATAATTTAGCCTGACAACTTGTGTCTTTTTTTTTTTATTTTCACTGTCTTCACCATCCAAATGCTTCCTACACTCATTCAAAAATAAACCTAAAAAGGTAAGTCTCAAAGGCTCAGTTTGATTGACTTCAGGGGGGAAGGGGTTGGGGGGTTTGCTCTGTGCATTAGTGTCAGTGCCTCACAGAGAGGTCAAGAGGTGGATGGCAATGCTCCGTAAGGTGCTTCTGAAATGGTCCTTCTGAAGTTTGAAGGGGGTGATTCAGCTGACTGCATGGATGCATAGCTGGGCCAAGGAGCTTGGAGCTGCCTTCCATTACTGGATAGAGCACTGCATGAGAAGTCAGTACAGAGGTGTGCACTGCTGGCAGGTGCACTGGAGGGCTGAAAAATGTTTCAGAGCAATACACATGATTAGATAGCTTTTTTCTTCCATCTCATTTTCATAAATATGAGATTATTGTAAAAAGGATGTCTCAGGTTAACACTTTGATTTCACTTGCTTAATTGCACCCATGAAATCGGACTTAATCCAATCTGTAAAATAAAATGAATCCATCAACACCATTCAGATGAACAGCTGCACCTGTGATTTGCAGTAATTTCTTTTTAACTGTGATGAAGTTGCAGAGAGACACAGAGAGGGCGCGAACAAGATCAATTAAGACCTCTTTGTCCATCAGCTGACTCCTGCATCAACCTCCTCATTCATTCCCTGCCTGCTGCTCTAATTGAGTTTTGCTATATAAACGTCTCTGCTCTGCTGACTTATAGAGCCTCTGACAAGGAAAGATGTACTTCAGTGTGTTACTTTGGCATCAGTCATGCTGAGATTCACCTGCACCCTGTCACAATGAGTCAGTGCAGGGCACACACACACTTTAGTACACGACACAATCTGTAGATAAACACTTTTAAGGTGCAAAGATGTGAGAGCATGTATGACATGCTTATAGTGCTGAGACATAGGAAGTATGCATAAAACTGGCAAAGACTAATAGCATTCTCTGCAGGTTATTTGTGTGTATTTGCTACTTGGTGTTAATGTCACTACAGCCTTAAATGTGTATGTGTGTGTGTGAACTAAAGAAAGCTAGTTTTTATATTTTATGATACAGATAGGTTGATGGGAAAAACACTTACTTAACTGTGAGCACCTGTAATTCTTAGTTACATTACTGACATTACTGAAGATAGAGTCTATTAGCAAGTCAGCTGAGGTAGGCAGGCTGTCTGCTATGTTAGCGTACAAGTGTGTTTGTTCATGTCTATGTGGGCCTTTTCCACTTTATATGTTAATTTGTGAAATTGTTTACCAGCCAATGTTTATCCAAATACTCGTGAGACTGAGTGCATCTGTGCAGAAGTGTGTATGTGTGTGTGTGAATGTGTATGATTGTCTGGAGTCCTTTCCCATCTCTGCTGGTTGACTGACTGCAAGATGTCACAGGTGAAAACATCATCTCCCGCATAGCTCTGACACAAAAACAGAAAAATGACACATTCTAGTACTGTCTCCTCCTTTCACTCTGACTCTCCTGCTGTACACTTCTCTGCTCCCTCACCTTAATAATAATGGACACCTGTCCTATGTCAGCTTCATCCCGATTGAGGTTCATGCCATGTAGATGTATAGTAGTCTAGTTATATCAGGCTGACAATGCCCATAGTGGTCCAAGTGGGAGAGTGCTGTTCTGTATTCCAAACTCTACTAGTTCAACAGTTGTTCTCTTTCAATGACACATCCTGAATCCAAAAATCCAAATACTGATCCAAAACGTAAAAAAACAAATGTAAAAAACTAGAAACAGACTTGAACCCCAGTTTGAAGAAACAGAACAGACACCATGCACTGCACTTTATCAACGTCTGAGATTAAAACCAGGTGGAACCTAAAAACATTCCTTCTGCATAGCAAGCATGACTGCATGTATAAGGAGGTGCCGCAATCGCACACTATATTGTGTTTCTGACACTGATGCACAACAAAACCTTTTCATCTATATCCAGATCATTCTGGAAAACCACTACATAAACCAGTGCATCTTATCTGTTTCACTGTAAATCATTCCAACTTGGCTCTTCCTGTTTGGCTTTGGATTCAAACTAATGAAGGAGGAGACAGACACCAAGAGGGGAATTAATGTAGTGGGCCAGGACCCAGTGTTGAAATGAACTTAGCACAGATATGCAAAGTAATAAATGACTTACATAATTGTATTTATACAGTGAAACCTGACAGAAAGCACATGTTGGTTTCCACAACTACAACACACTGGTTATCTCAATATAAATTACTCACATGATAGATTTTTTAATTTAAACATGGGCGTTGTGGGAGACAAATTTCATTATAAAGTCTATAATACAGAAGAAGAAAATTCCTCCATTTTAACAGAGTTCATTGAGTTGTTATATTTAGAGCCTGTTTTCTGTTTACTTGAGGTCTATAAAACTGATATGTTACATCAGTGGTTCACAACACGAGTAGGTTGAAACAGTTAGTTATAAAAGCTGGTAAACAGGTGTATGTCTTCACACAATAAAGCACAAACAAAATAGGAACCATGCAGAGAAAACACCCATTAGATATTGAGTGGGAATAACAACGAAAAACTAGGTCAATTTATGTGTCTTGTGTGAGATGGAATTTCTGCCTCCCAAAGAACCATTTATCTTGGGGGCCTACATGTTAACACACGTGGGTTATATCATTTGATAGAAACCTGCTGAGGGGAAGAAAGGAAGAAAGATAAGAAGCTGTTTTTATAACATCCTATGAGGCTGAAGTTATGAAAACAAAGCACAGAAGACAGGGCCAGGTTCTTTCTAATTGCCTTTTGTTACATTAATACTTATTTACTTTGTAATAATGACTATCAGATGCTGGAATGACCTCTTGATTCTACATTAATGGAGATATGCAGGACGTTAGTTTTACAAATCAAGCAGCTTGTTATTCCATGTATAAACAAAGTCACAGAAGGAACTGGTGCAACAAATATATGATTAAAGGTAAATAAAGACGAATAAGTGACGAATTGTTACAAAGAGTGTTGTAGTGTTGTATTTTTGTCTGTAATTTGCCTTTAATTTATTGTATTGTTTTTCTATCTGTACTGTCCTGGAAAGCTACAAAAGACCTAATCAAATTCCTTGTATGTGCAACATACTTGGCGAATAAAGCTGATTCTGATTCTGATTCTTAATAAGTTACACATCTGATTAGATTCTACTAGATAAAAACAGGACAAGTAGAGACAGTTTGAATTCTAATAAGGCAACTAGCTGTATCTGTGTTTTGTGTACGTACACTAGGCTAACAACTGTAGCCTTGGCAAAGTGCCTACCATAAGAAGTCTGCATGGTAGTGGAGGCTAGAGGTGAGAATTTCACAGCACAATACATGCTAAGTACTTAAAAGGCATTGGCTGCAGTGTTGCAGGAGCTTCATTAGATCATAGTTGTTTGTCTTTTTTCTATGTGTTGACACGTGTTGTAAAGTTGAAATACTATTCTTCATTTCGGTGTTGATACTAGGTTCTAGGGTTAGGGGTACTTTACTTTACTTTACTTTACTTTGCTTGGCAGACGCTTTTATCCAAAGCGACTTACATGGAGCTAGCGCTGGGTGTCTGGCTCATGGACACACCTGGTAGGGAATGGATTAGGAGTCAGACAGGATTCGAACCTGCAACCTTCTACACTCCAGTCTGACGCTTAACCCATTGAGCTACCAGGCCGCTAGGATAAAGGTTAACTTAGATGTTGACTGATGGCCCTCACAAGTATAACAGGGCTGATGTTTTGTCTGTGTTTGCAGCATTGGTGACATTTTATAGGCCCCCCACACACATCACACAGGCCTGTGTGATGGTTAAGACTTAGTTTAGGGTTAGGGTATTCAGATTGGGATGGCTGAGGTCATAGTTCTGGGCTGGAGGATACATTAGTGAGTATCCTCAGGTGCACGTTTGTGCCTTTGAGGAATAATCAATTATTCATAATAACTAGCAGAGTTACTATATACTATAGCAAATATCCACCTCATGCATCCTCCTGGTGTGAGTTTGTTCAATAGGTATAGAACGTGTAAGGACTCTCTCTATCTCTCTCTCCCTCTCTCTCCCTATCTATGTATGTATAGACAATACTAGTCAAAAGTTTGGACACACATCTATTCTGTACTTTTGCATAGAACAATACCATTCCAATTTATTTTCAGCCTGATTGTGCTTTTGTTGTTTGTTTGTTTTTCTATAATGTCTTGTGCTCGTAATTTCATTCTGTACTGACTAAATTGCAAAGTAATCTAAATCTGAATCTGAGAAGATATAGAAAGAGAGAGAGAGACATCATTTAGTGAAAATGCTGTCATTTAGATTCACACATGAACATTAGGACATGATTGGATATATTGTCATTTGATTTTATGTACTTGAACACAGCAATCATACTGGAACTGTCAGGTGTAATTTTAGAGTAAGTGAATGCCCCTTTAAATGAAACTAAATATAACTTCCTTTGTGACAAAAGTAGGAAAGAAGGACACAAAATGCCTTAAGAAACTTTCCTCTCACGGGTTTGATGACCCTGGCTTCATATTATATTAGGTGGGTGCAACAGCCAAGCTGCAGTGTGTAGTATGAGTGGGTGCAGATGTCACACAGTGGAAGTACTGTGTATGATCCATTACATACACGTAGTGGGGTGCCCAAGAGCTTTTCTTTTTTCTTTCTTTTTTACTCACAATCTTTCTGCTTCTAGATTATTCATTATACAACACACACACCCCTACGCATAAGTTTTATGTGCACAGATGCACACATGCTGTCACATACTTAATGGATAAAGCTGGCCATTTTATTTCTTAATATTATTCTCAACAAGATCAATAAAGAGAATTGATCTTTAGATCTAACAATCTAACAATGAGAACTAACAATGAATTAATAACTAATCAAAATGTAATCTGAAAACCTGAATTAGCATTTGTTGTTTAATAGCTATCATTATAATAGGACCATCAATACACATGACAGTTTCTTCACATGTGTATGACCTCACAGTAGACACAGCTCATTCATTTATATATGGGCCTTGATGACACAGAAACATAGTCACATTTTAGGAACCTGAAGAGTGATAAATTAAAATACGTTGAAAAGCAAGAACAATGTGCTCACCATTCATTATGACCAGGCAACTCGTGTATCCACAGCACCTGGTTGTCTCCCACAATGCCCATGTCCTCATGGGAACTGGATGATGATTGGTCAGAAAGGTGGGCAGGAAGCAGAGGCGGCCTGTCATCTTCAATCATCACTATGTCATCCTGTGGCATGTTCACAGTTGGAGAGAATTGAAAGTTGCCTGACAGACAGAGGGAAACAGACATGCAATATTAGATAAGGTAGGACCTCAAATTATCCCTCACTAATTGAGGCAAATAAGAACAACCCCAGGTTTGTTTTCAGCACTGTAGCCAGGCTGACAGAGTCATAATTCTGTTGAACCCATGATTCCCTCATCTCTCAGTGACAATTGCCTTATGGATTTCTTTACAAATAAAAGTATAACTATTAGAGAAAAAAAAATGAACAGACCCCCCCTGCAGTTGACATGGACAGACACACTTGTCCAACCGCTTAAGATTTGTAAGACCTCAGTCTTACTTAGACTGCTTCTTTCCTGTAGATCATGTAGAGTTAATGTTCGTAATTACTCATCTAATCTTCAACAAGTCTGTTAGACCCCATCGCTACTAGTCTGCTTAAACATGTTTTACCATTTATCAGCACGTCCATATAACAGCGGACAAATATGTCTCTACTAGCTGAATATGTACCACAGGCTTTTAAAGTAGGTGTAGTAAAACCTCTAATCACACATACTCTTGATCCAGAGGTTTTAGCCAATTATAGACCGAAATCCACTCATTAAAGTTACCAATGATCTTCTCTTAGCCTCAGACCACGAGCTTCAGTCGGTACTGCTTTTGTTAAATCGTAGTGCTGCATCCATTACTATAGATCATAACATTTTTATTAGAATTAAAGGAACAGCACTAAGCTGTTTTAACCCAGCTTAACCTTGGTTTGTGCTTAGACCAATCCTTTTTACTTTATACATGTCTTTGCTGGGCAATATTACAAGGAAACACGTAATACATTTCCACTGTTATGAGGATGACACCCAGCTATACATACAATAGAGGGAATAATTATTTGACCCCTTGCTGATTTTGTAAGTTTGTAAGAAATTAAAAGTCTCAGAACACTATCAGTTTAATGGTAGCTTTATTTTAACAGTGACAGATAGCACATCAAAAAGGAAATTCGAAAAAAAAACTTTAAATACTGGGATGCACAAGGTTGCAGGTTTAAATCCCAGTCTGACTCCTAGTCCATCCCTCACCAGGTGTGTCCTTGAGCCAGACACCCAGCGCTAGCTCCCTGTAAGTCGCTTTGGATACAATGTCTGTCAAGTAAAGTAAATAAAAGATAGAAACTGATTTGCATTTCATTGAGTGTAATACGTATTTGAAAGCTCTAACAAAAAAGACTTAATACTTTGCACAGAGGTCAAACGTGTCTTGTAATTGATGACCAAGTTTGTGAACATGAAGACTCACAAGACAAGACACGAGCATATTGGGATGGCTATTATTCTAATTGAGTATCTTAATGGCACAGCCAAAAGCCAAACCTCTGAGCAGTTTTATCCATTCTCCTTCCATCTTTTCAAGGACAAATGTGAGCAGGAGAAGAATTCCCCTGATCTGTATTCTGTCCCGCATGAGCCTCTTTACTGAGGACTTCTTTGAATAACTCCTTTGTTGCTCCTCAGGAGTCAAAGTCAATGGGGAATGAGTTGCTGTTGCTGGCACTCAGCATCAAGGGCAGGAGATGGGTTGTTCAACAGCATGGGAAGTGGCATTACAATACAGAGGTGAAAGACCGATTCTGCATATTGATCACTTTATGACAATAGCAATAAAAATGGAGGGAATCAAAGTCAAGACGAGTAGTCAGGTTTCTGTCCTATCACACCTGTTTACTATTAGAGGTTTTAGAAATATCCGAATCAGAAGACTTTATTTATCCCCTAGGGGCAATTAAAATGCTTTTCTTTTGTTTGTATGAGAGAGCTCTTAGCTTACAAATAGCCAAGGAACAATTGTGCATAATCACTAGCAGCAGACAACAATATTTACCCTGGCAGGATCCCAATATGAAACTGAGAGGCATTTAAGTCCACTGGGGCCTAACAAATGATAAATGCATATTGGGGGAGTAAATCTGAGAACCAATCAAGACAGCAACGAGGTGTGCAGTTAAATTATTTGCACAGAAAAAAAGAGCTGTACTGGGGAGGACATCAACTGTGGCGGGCTTAGAAAGACCCTGCACGGGTCAAAGAAACAAACTAATAACAGCACTTTCTAAAATGTTTGGTTTCCGTTTCAAATGTACAGAACAGGAGCGTGTGAAGGTCCACTCATTTAAACTATGCTCTATATGTTTTCTAGAGGACAAAAATGCTTTAGGTAGAAACTCTACAAGCTTTTCTCCTCTGACTGTATATATATGTTATAAATGTATTAGGACCTCTTAACACAAACGCTCAGCACTGCAGGCGAAGATTTGTTAAAGGCACACGCACACACACACACACACACACAACAGGTGTAGTTGATGCATTGAAAGGTGAAAGTGAGCTGCACTTCTTTTCTAAAGCTGTTTGAATAATAAACATAGCAACATACAGCTGAACTAGGGTAATGAAGCAGACACGATTTAGGCCAAGTAGAACAGACCAAAAGGATACTCAATCTGCGTTAATTGACTCCTTGGTTCATTAAACTGGGCTGCAAACCCCCCCCCCCCACACACACACACAAATAAAAAAAAACAAAATCAACAGGCGCAAGTATAGAGGAAGAAAACTTTCCACGACCTTGATTATGCTTTGGCATCGTAAGGAGTAGATGGAGCGGCTCACTCACGATTTTAACACCATTGTCCCTAACTAGCCGCTCACAGTGTGGGGAAAAGGACAGGTGACAGAACCAGCAGAGACACGTAACCTTGCATGTTTAGCCAGATTGATGTCTACTGTTTGTGTGTTAGAACAAGAACTAACTTGTAACTAAAGATTAAATAGATGATGAAATAATGAGTGAATGTTTCTAGCCATCTTTTATGTGTTTACTACTTTTAATTTGCTGCTCTCCCACTGAAGAAAATTAACTATGAAACCTTAGTGCTGTGAATTCAACTGCTGTTTTCATCAAAACACCAGAACCACTATCTTGGCCAGAATCAAAATGCTTATACTCAGCGTGTAATGATCTTAGTAGTTCTGAAGACAGCGGGGCGTTTATGTTCAGTTCGTGGAATGAAAGCAAAACATAAAAGGGTCACATGGAGATACACATGACTTCAATTACGATTAGTCCACAAAAGCTGGTTCTTTCATAAAAGGAAATGATCTCTGGCAACAGGATGGTGCCAACGTGATGATTGTCACATGGTAGTTAAAGAAAACTCCTCATGAGTCCCAGTGACAAAAACAGGCATGCTACCATCACCTGAGCATCCACTGTTACAATCATCACAAACCGCTGGATGTAGTGAGTGTAAGTTTGTGATGGAGCTAACTGTCATCAGGCACTGACAGAATGGTTGAGCTCTTTGCATGTACAGTGGAAACATGCAAAAAATGAATGTGTGCTGTAACACCAACGTGTTCAGTCCTCTGACCCATACTTAGTCTGTGAAGCATTGAGTTATGACGGAGACAGATGAACTTCATGGCGTAAGAGTTCACCTGGCTGCATCCAGCCAAACAGATCACAGCTTTGCGATCCTCTCTCTCAGCACTCTGATTAACGGTTTGCCCATTTAAAACATTGAGCTGTAAGGTAAGAGGTCACACTAATAGCCCCACTCCATCTTCTTTCTCCCACACAATTGCCTCCATCTCTGTCCATCACTCCCTCCTTCTGTGACACGTTGGCCTTCTGATCTGACTGCAGCTGAGATCAATAGTTGATAGATAAACTGCAGTAGGTAATCAACCTGAGTACACACTCATGGAAAACAAAGTCTCAAGCTCACAGAACAATGTTCAAAGATGTTTCAAAGGGAATTTTTTCACGTCAATGCAACGCAGCAGGACATATAGTTGATTAATCTGATGACAGTCTCTCACATCCTTTTACAGAGACACAATCGCAGGTCCAGTAATTAGACCAGACCAGACCATTAAATGTCCATGTCAAATGATAATGATAACTCACTTTATTAACAATAACTGTTCATTTAAAGGTGCTGACAGAACAATATTATTTGTAATTATATGGTATTCTAATAATTTCTGTGCTAAAGTATTTCAGTGAACAGGTTAAGTATATTGATGGAACCATCCAGTCATCCATTATTCTAAATGCTTTAAGGTTTGGGAGGATGCTGAAGCCAGACCCAGCTGTCACTGTTCAACAGGCTGTGTGCACTCTGGACTGGTCACGGGGCTTTGATGAAGCCAAGATATATTAAAAGTATTCATGTACAACACTGTAAGTAAAATAACCTCATCGGTTAGATAGTATGTAGTAGTGATAGATTTCAGGACACAGGCTTAGTTAAGGTGGATTTATGCCCCGTAACAGTGACAGGTAAATCATATAGCAAACGTATTAAACCTAAAATAAACTAATCTGAGTGTAATAAAAGACTAAGTAGTACTTTATATGAACAGCACTTTTATACATTGCATCAAACAATTCTCTGTTTTTTCTAACTGTAAAAGTGTTTTAAAAGAATACAATGTGAAACCTCTTCTCACTCCATAACTGCATGAATAAGCACAGTAAAATGCAGGAGAAGAGTTAACACCATTTATGTATCTGTCATTTTCTCACAGAGGCATGCTAATAGCCCTCTCAAGCAGCCTGGACACCAGGTTAAAGAAGGTCACTGTGCCTCATCTACTACAATGATTGCTAAGCACAAAGAGACGATGACTCTGCAGACTGTGAACACTAAAGGTGAAGAGACAACAGGGTCAGGTCCTCTGGAGGAGTTGGAAGCCATTAGTGAAGACCATAGGACCTAGGAACACCCAGACATTCAGAGTCCATTCCTATGTCTAACAAATGTCCTTAAAATAAAAAAAAGTGAGCAAATTAGTTTTATGCTTGTGAAGGTTACACATTTCAGCATCCTGTGAAAACCTAATTTCCTTTGTGACAACAGCGTGAATCTCTCATCTGGTTCCCACCTTAAGCCTCCCCTACCGCCCATCTCTCACTTCTGTGTCGGATCACTTTGACTCAGGCATTTATCCAAACAGCCACATCCACAGAAAGGGTTGGTCCACAGACCTCAATTTTCACCCCAGCGTGTGGACCCCATATCTAGTGGCACTTTTCAATTAGACAGAGCGGAAGGCAAGGCAGGGTGTGACGCTAACAACCTTTACATCAAACCCCAGCCATCTCTGTCACACTGTGTGCATGCGGGAGATTTCACTCAGTGCAGTATACCTTTCCCTGTTTATTCACCTCTCTGTTATTTGTGAGTGAAACAATGTTCACTGATTCACTATAAGTTCACCCTAAAAGGGCACAAATATAGACGAGTGGAAGAAAAATAGGAAGAGAAAACTAAAAAGTGTCAGAAGGTGATTTGATTTGAGCAAGGTGTAAAGCAGAGTGTCTTGTATGTTCCCCACCTGTGAGCTATGGATAACAAAACGCAGGGTGTGTGCATGTGAGAAGCTAAAACAATATCACAGCATAGCGCTGTTTACTGTGGTGCACATGCAATAGTATTACCTCTGACAAGCACACAGCGGATCGTTTGGAATGACAGCCAAACACACTGCAGGTAGGATCAAGACCCTTCCAACCAACACGAGGGCACTAGATCAGATAACTAGTGCCTATCTACCATTTCATTGTGAGCTTTCGGTTGACATAGCAAATATGGTTTGACCCTATTACTACTATGTATTTAAAAAGGCAACAAGCTACCTGTCACTGCTGGGAGCCTACAGAACAGATCAGTTTCTAGTTGTTACGGCTGCTGCCGTATAGTAGTTTTTTTGGTCTCCTTCTCTCGTTTCCGGTGCCTTTGGAGCCAGTGCGCCTGAGTGAGTGAGGCTCGGACCAGGATTAGACCGGCATGGTTCCCGTCGCCCCTCCTCACAGCTGCACGGCGTTAAGGATGAAGACATAAAAGCACCGCGTGCCGAAGCCTTGGGGGGATCGTTCCTTATGAGCTGTTCGCCCTCGCCTCTTTGTGACTTGTGTATGTGCTATAGGCACTAGCCTTAGAAACCTGTGTTAGAGTAATTACCTCTGTACCTTAGAAACC
This sequence comes from Microctenopoma steveboyesi, assembly GCA_032359275.1. NCBI lineage: Eukaryota > Metazoa > Chordata > Actinopteri > Anabantiformes > Anabantidae > Microctenopoma > Microctenopoma steveboyesi. The sequence continues at coordinate 25,168,980 of JAUMHF010000012.1, forward strand.
TGTGTTAGAGTAATTACCTCTGTACTCTCGTTGTGTTTGTTCGCTGCTTCTGAAGTAGTTGTTTTTCGTTAAGTACTTGTGTTTTGGTACAGTTATGACCGAAGTACCTGTTCCTATACTATAGTCTTTTTCGCTGCGTTTCCGCAGTTGTTTTTCGTTTAAAAGTAACTCCTACCGTGTTTTGTTACGGTGTTTTAGTTTATTTGGCCTTTTGTTTTCCTTTTGTTATCCCGTTTGCAGTTGCAAACGGCGCCCTACGTTAGTCCACAATAAATGTAAGCTATATTTACAGCTGAATCCTTCTTTTTATGTTACTTACAATCTTCACCAACTTTGGGACGTAACACTAGTTAATACATGTGTAAGCTAAGATAAGGAATTGTTTTATAAATAAAGACTGTAATTTACAATTTCACTGTGGCGATGTGCTGCCATTCGCCAAATCAAAGTATGGTATTCATTTCTCAGTTCAACAGTCCATGACGAATAATGTAGTATAGCAGCAGAGCAGAGCCACTAATGCAGCCAGACAGTTCCTGTTTTTTATGAAATAGAACACCTCAGAGTTTTGTCCAAACACTCATCAGAGGGCTTTGTGGAGAAACTGATGAAGAAATTGTCTCTGAGGGTGTGCTGGTGTATGTGTGTCTGACCGTATCCCAAACTCCATGTCTGGCCTTCATGATTCAGTAATTTAGCAGGTCTAGATACACTCAACGTCGAGTTGTCAGTCAAGCCCGGCTGGCTGTGTTCCTCCTGACCTTGCTGAGACGATCTCAGCATCTGCCCTCAAAACACAACTGTCACATCTCAGACACCAGGCAATACATCTGAGCCTATCTGAAATAATACAGTGAAAGCAGAAACAGCTATCATCTGTCCAGTGTGCAGAAATGTTCCTTCCATACTGATAGAGACTAACTTAGGAAGAAGAATAGATCAAATAATTATTACTACTCTGTCTGCTTATTAACAGCCATCATAAAAGACCATATGTAACTCTTGTGCTGTTTGCTTAGTAAGTTCTGTGACATTTTATGAAAGTTAACTAGATATCAGCTCTATACTGTCAGTGAACAAGGTCACACGTTCACGGCAGAATAGACAGAGAGTCAGTACTGCTGTCCTTCTGTTGGTTTTCCTTCAAGTACAGCCATTGTGTTTTAATGTATTCTACAAATCTAAATACATATTCTGTATTCTGTTCTTTCTGTAACTGAGGCTTGGGGATCAGCAGTAATGACTAAACACTAAAGGGAACCTGATATATTTAGTTATGTTAACTGTCCTTCAGATTACCCTGTTCACTTTCTAACTGCAGTGGAAGATCGACGTTCACATGCCAAAACTAAATCCTTTCATATGTCTAAGGTATGTAACATTTATTTCAACATTATTTGTGTGAATTGGTTTCGTGTTTTATTAATTCACATTTTTATGTTGTTCAGTTATCATGTTTTGCCTGATGCTTCTTTTATCTCTCACCTCAACCGATCGAGGCAGAGGGCCACGCTGCCATGGCTTAGTTCTGATGTATGTTTTTTTCTCTCTCCTTTCCTCTCTTTCTATATAATTCTGTAAGTTTTTAAGTTTACTAAGTAAGGTAGCTTGATATGATTATTTTGTTGGGAACTCACACTACATGAAGAGAATAGAATTGAAATGAATCATGTTCTGTGGTAGACATGTATAGAATATGTTTGTGTATGTATATAAAAGAGAGTTTGGCTAGAAATTAGTGTGAATCCTTTAGAGAGCAAATAGAAAATGTAAGATGGCCTTTAACCTGAATTCCTCTTCAGTTCTCCCGAGTTCTGTTGTTAAAATAAATCTAAACTCTACTCTGATGTTTATATAACAACATTTTGTCAGTTAAAAAAGACAAAGAGTTGTCACAGAATGTAGGCATGGGTTAACTCAGAGACAGCCAAAAGACAGAAGAAAAGAAACAGACATTTTCTTGCTGCAAGACATTCATAGTCAAAGCTCTGAGACTCCACTGAGCTTCAACGGTGCTCTGTGCTTCACCACCCGCTCCGCCCCCACCCCTAAAACTTTTCATTCATTTGACTCCCACTTTGCAGGATGAGATGAACGCTGGGTGCCCTTGAAGTTTCAATGGCAAGAAACTTTTCCATCAGAGCGCCCACAGTTGCTTATGATCACAGAAGCATTCTGAAAAGCCTACATTGGAAATACATGTGGAATAAATCAACCTAGCTGAGAGGAAAACCCAACCAATTTGAGAACATTTGATTTGGGGTGGAGGAGTAAGACATGATGAAAGAGCAAAAAAAAGAGATAAGGAGACAGAGTGTCAGGGGCAAGCCCTATTGATCTAGAGGTTTAATTAACCATCAGATGTCTCTGACACAGTCTCTGAGCTCATTTAATCAGTGGCAGAGTGGCAATGCTTTGGGGGCTACAATAAAGATGGAATAGGAGAGAGACTCAAGAACAAATGGGTGAAGGGTGGAAAAAGAAAAAGTGAAGATCATTGACAGATTTTAATTTCATTCCATCAGAGCTGAGGAGGTGGAAGGATGTCACGAATGGTGAAAGAGGAGAAAGATTAAAGATCATGCAGACACAGGTCAGAAAAAAGTGGGAGGAGATCCTGGAGAAAGACACATAGGAGACAAATGAAAAAATACTGTGCCAAAATAATATGGAAGGGATAGAAACAAATGAACCTTGAAAATGTTTGTTTGTATTTATGTTTATATACTGAAAAATGGCGAGTGTCACACTCAATGATCTTTATAGCAGAAGTAGCAGCATAAGGGGGTGGCAGTGAGAAGTGCCAGTTGTTGTATTATTTTAATACATTAGGTCGGTGATAGAGTAATTGTGTCAAGTCTGTGATAGTCTTGATGAGGAAGAGGCACAGGAAGAGAAGGGAGAGTGAGAGAGTTTAGTCTACTGACAGCCTGATGGGAAAGGCTGTTTCTCAGTATTGTGGTACTTGCCCTTAAGCTCTTGTACCTCATTCCAGATGGCAGGAGATTGAAGAGGTCGTGCAGGGGGTGGGTAGAGTCGCTTGTAATGCTGGTGGTTTTGCTGGCTAGGCGGGAGTTGTAGATGTCCAAAAGAGAACGAAGTCAGGTACCAACTATCCTCTCTGCGGCTTTCACTACGTGCTGCAGTGACTTGCGGCTCAAGGTGGTACAGCCCCAGAACCACAAAGTGATGCGGCTGGTGAGGATGCTCTCGAAGGTGCCCTAGTAAAAGGAGCACATGGCGGGAACTGAGGCTTCTACTCTTCTTAGTTTCCTAAGGAAGTAAAGCATTGCTCGGCTTTTTTGGCCAGTGTTGTGGTGTTTTATGTCCAGGAGAGATCCTCTGTTATGTGCACCCCTAGGAATTTGGTGCTACTTACCCGTTCCACTGCAGTACCATTTATGGACAATAGGCGGTGCTGTGGGTGTGCTCTCCGGAAGTCAATAACAATCTGGTTTGTTTTTCCAACATTTAAAGAGAGATTGTTATCTTTACACCACCTGGCCAGCTGATTGACCTTATCTCTGTTGCACCTTTTATCATCATTGATGATGAGTCCAACTATAGTTGTGTCATCTGCAAATTTAATGAAATGGTTGGAGCTGTGCCTTAGTTCACAGTCATGGGTCAGCAGGGTGAACCCAGGTGGAAGTTTGGATTTAATGTGACTCATGACTAGTCCCGCAAAGCACTTCATGACAGTAGAGGTTAGTGCAACAGGGGGTAGTTATTTAAGCAGGATGGATGTGTTTTCTTGGGTTCTGGATCGTAGCAGTTTTGAAGCAGGTAAGCACCACAACCTGGCTCAGGGACATATTGAAGATGTCTGTGAGAACGTCCTTGAGTTCATCAGCACAATCTTTCAAGACTCGACCAGGTATATTGTCTGGGCCAGCAGCTTTGCGCGGGTTAACCATGTCAGTGTGATTTCTTCACACTTTCTGGGGATAGATGCAGGACCTGGTCACTGGTGGGAGGTTGAGTCTTCTGTGCTGGCGTGTTGTTTACTGCTTCAAAACGTGCAAAGAAGTAATTTAGTTGGTTCAGTAGAGAAGGAATGAACGTTTATAATCCGTGATTGTCTGGATACCCTGCCACAGGCTGTGTGTGTCTCTGTTCTAGTAGAAAATGTTTTTTGTGTATTGTTTCTTTGCTACTCTGATGCCATGGGAAAGGTTGGCTCTGGCTGATCTCAGTTCAGCTGCATCCCCGGTCCTCAGTAGTCTATGAACCTCTCCCGTCAGTCATGGCTTCTGATGCACGAGTGGTGATTGACTTGGTTACAGTCACGTTGTTGATGCATTTTGCAAAGTAGGCAGTTACAGTTTGTCAGTTTCATGTGTTCTCCAGCCCTCATGTGTCTTTTGTTCCTCGCTCACCTTGACCACTTCTCTCTCTCTCTCTCTCTCCACCTTCACTCCCTAATTAGTTCCACCTGGTACCTATTAGCAATCAGTCTCCCTATTTAAGCCTCTGCACTTCCTTATTTCCTTTG
>JAUMHF010000012.1:25173574-25206564 GCA_032359275.1 Microctenopoma steveboyesi
AAACATCCTTTGTTTGAACCCTCTCTTGTCTCTGGTCTGCGTTTGGGTCCTCCATTTCAAGCATGTTAATGACACAGTTTCTACGTACTCCTGGATGTGAGTGTGTTGGATGTTAGTAGCACTCTGCTTGAACATGGCCCAGTCGGTGGTCATGGAGTGCAGAAGTGGCTACTTCTGGCCAGACACGGATCTGTCTCTGAACTGGTTTGACGACTTTAACCCTTGATCTGTAAGCAGGCCATAACTTTTACAGTGGCAGGAAACTGGGCTTGCGGTCAGTGATGTGATAGGCAGGTGGAGTAGCCCCAGGCTGCCGAGTAGTAGGGTATCCAGTACGGTCTGAGTATCAGAGGAATTTGTTGATATTTCGAAGTCTAATAAGCACTGAAGACTGTACTTTCTTGCTGATAAAGGAATACAGAAACACAAACACATGGACATAGACAAACAAATACAAACACATCCAAACACCGTGTCAGGAGAGAAAGGGGCCACTGCATTCATTTGCGCCGCCATCACGCTACTGCATGAAGCAGGTTCAAGGTTTAAGGAAGGAAGGTTGCACTTCACAGTGGACAAAATGAATCTTAAATTAATAAGATGTTTGTCTTTAGGCAGTGAGCATATACTTATCAGGTCAACCACACTTCCCATCAAGATGAATACTGATCACCAGTCAAGGAATCTAGCCTGATAGCAGTTGAAAGAGACAGTTGGTGGTTAAATGTAGGGTGAAAGAACCTTGCTGTTCTTGTTGACTCACCAATGTGTGCACGAGCTGTTGAGATGTTGTCCAAGTCTTCTGTGGTTTCATACAAACTGTGGGAGATACAGCGCTCATGGTTCTCTAGAGAGTTCATGGAAAGCTCTAAAATGGCTAAGGGGTTTCCACGGTCTTCCTACAAAGAGAAAGAGATGAAGATTAGGGATTTGCACACAAGAATAAAGAACCTTGTATATGTAACAACTTTCATAAACAGCAGTACAGTAAGTGTACTGTAAAAAGCTGCAATTTCAAATCCTACACTGACCACAGCTGTGAGAGAAGTCTGTCAGACAAGTCAGCATAGTGTGAACATTCAATCTCAGGTCTCAAGATCAGTTGCAGGCAGTTGTTGCTGGTTAGCTTCAGAATAGGGTAAGGGGAAACGCAAATGGAAGGGAAAACAGATTTCACATTTCATAGAATTTAAATTCATTATGTTCTGCTATATCTAAATTGTACCAAGAAGATGGACTTTCCACATAGCTTTTTGAGTTTATGTGTGCAATGTTAAAAATGAGGAATCTTTCTTGTAGTGTGTTTTGACAGAGAGAGGTTTTTTTTCTTCAAGGCTTCTCATTTTATAACTTAAAAACGTGTCTGTATTACTGAAAAAACTTTTGAAAGCAGAAGAAGCTATATTTTGAAAGCAGTAGAAATGTTTTCACATGTAATAGTCTGAAACCTTGACTGAGGAGGATGTTGAGTGACAGGAATTCAGTTTTTTAGTGAATCAGAATGAAGATAGAGAATCAATAGAATATTTTATTACTAATGTTCTATTGCAACGTTCAACATACATTCAGTAGTGAGGCTAATGGGGTTATGTTATGTTGGGTTATGTGGTTATTGCATCATACTTTTGCTTTTAAAAAATCATGTTGACACAATAGATGGTTTAACATAATTACTTAGACACATAAAAAAAGAAATGGCTCAGAATAGTATAACTTCTAATAAGTTGTCATAAATTCACTGCAAACATTGAACAGGGAAATCAGTGGCCATTTTGGGTCATGTCAGTATTTTCTGCTCAGTGGCGTGAAACAGCTCCTTAAGTATAGTCCAGGCTGGATAAAATGCCATGGATTTCCCATAAGTCCCATAGACAGCTGTCTTCAACAATGAACCCCAGTAAATGGACCAGTGACATTTGCCATGCGGTCAATGTGGCAGTCGGTTGGTTACTAAGCTCAGTGCACACGTCAGTGAAACAGGAGACATAGTGGTTAGTCTTTGGATTTGGGACCACAAGACACACATACTGTGTCCAGTCTTCAATGGCCAATAGTCTGTAAAGTCTAATATTTTTAGTACAGAGAAAGAAGACACCACCAGAAGAGTGAGGAAGAAGAGATGAAAAAAAAGTAAAATCCAGAGCTTTAGAGCCCTGGCTTGGGCCTTGGCCTTATTTCCCACAATATCCCATAACAGCCTGTAGGCAGCCGAGGGAATGTGCTGGAGAAGAACTCCCAGTACAGGACCTATTACAGATAGGTCCCTCACAGCTAGATAACATAGCCTGGTGCACTCCGTACCTCAAGCATGCTTTAAACCGGGAGACCCTGGCTAATATTGATGTCTCACAACACGCTTTTGGCTCCCAGCCAGGAGAAAGGGGAGTAAAAGATCAGACAAAAACAGCATTAGGAAGGTGGAAAAAAGAGGAGGAAGATGAAGAAATTGAGGGGACATTTTTAGCAAACAAATGGAAGAAGTACTAATAAAAAGATGACTGGGGAATTCTGCTATCTGAGTGCAGTGTGGGTGCGGTCACATCTCCTCCTCATTGTCTCCCACTACTCTGGGAGACACAGGGTAGAGGGACTTATCAGCTGTTTAGTATAAATAAGAGGTTTCATGAAGTTGAGAGTGTTGAACTTGATCAGGACAGCATGCTGATGACTGTGTGTGTGTGTGTGTGCGAGATGTGAGGCTGGGTAAATGCAATTACAATCAGAGCCATGGTCACTGCCAATCTTATAATAAATGCATGTCCCCAGATGATTTGAGTCCAATATGGTTCAAATTGGTAAAATGGAAATTTATTTTACCCCCTCTCCTTTTTCCTCGGCACCTCTCAGCATTTTTTAATCTGGCAGCATCTTGTCACGAACTGACAAGAAATAAGACGGTAGGTTTCAGGAAATATGTGGACAGAGTGGAACAGAGCAGACAGAACAGACACTCTCTATGTATAGAGAGTGTCAAGTGGAGTAGATCCCAGAAAGACACTTACTCTCCATCTATCCCTGAATGTAGAACAGGCTTAATTTTAAAATATTCATAGGCTTCTATGGCAAATAGACTTTGGAATTAACTCAGCACAGATCCAAAATGGCCGCAATTTAATCTTTGTGTATCCAGTATTAATTATGTGTGCTTCTGTGCATGCTAATGGTTTGGTACAGTGTTTACTGACTCTGGGATGTTTACTGATTTGCTGGTGCAGGTTTGTATAATATGTTGTGGAATGTTCATGTAAAATCTTCTATGTTCTTCTATATCTCCTGTGATTCCTACCACCGGTTCCTGTCACCTCTCTATGAGTTTAATCTTTCCTAATCTAGTCATTTTCAGAGTGGATTATCCTGTTGACTGAGTGAGGGGGCACAGTTCTGTGACTTACATTTAGCCCTGCAGTCAACATGAGCTGCTGCTCAGTAAGCACGTCTGTGTATTTGTGTTTAAGGGCAATGCTTTTGTTTGTCTATGTGGGATTGCAATATGTGTGTGTGTGTGCACGTGTTTTTATATGCATTTCTGAGTGCAGACTTATGCACAATGTGTTTTTGCCTGTGTATAAGCACTCCCTGACCTTGAGTACTCAGTGAGGGAGAAGGAGCTTGTTGACAAGGCTAATCTTAGGCTGTCAACTAAGGCTAATAATTTCCAGTCCATGGCCATTTCCCGGCACTCTGTCCTGGTCTCAGCCTGTTGCTGTGTCTCTGATCCAGTCATAATGCTGTAATTACAATCCTTAAGCTACCACATCCTTCCACAGGCACAACTTACTTCTCTGTTGGTTGGATAGGCCACTTTTATTAGCTTCTTTCATCCATCTAGACCTTCATCTAATGTCACTGCTTCCTGAACTGAACTGTTCTTAGCAAAGCATCAATAGCACCAGAAACAGACGGGAAATTTAGCACCTTTAAGTCCTCCTAGCTGTTTTTCAGTGTTCTACCAACCAGGACTGATACACTTTAGAAACAATGTCACAACAGCTATTAGTATGTTAGTACTGAATTTACTTCAGTACTAACATACTAATAGACTAATAAATTTACTTCAATTAACAAGATATTTACATTATCACTTTTTTGGCCCATTGGAAAAATTTCAGCCCACTTACAGTGACTCTGGCTTTTATTCACCCTCACCCCTTTCCTAACAGTCATATTAATCTATGCAAAAAAGTATTCCCTTCTTCTCGCTAATGTATTAATTACATTTTGTAAAGTTTAGTTTCACTTGCCACACCCAGGCCTGAGGTACTAAAAGCCGTCTGACAAAGTCAATCAGCTAAAAGCTCTTAACACAATATAATGTGATCTAACGAAATTCAAGAACAAAGGAGAAACAAAGTAATTGATAGCATATCAGTCTCAAAGGGGTTACAAAGCCATTTCTAAGGCTGTGGGACTCCAGTGAACCATAGTGAGAGCCGTTATCCACAACCTTCCCAGAAGTGACGTGCTTACCAAAACTACTCCAACGAAGAGCTCATAAAAGAACCAATAACAACATCTACTTAACTTAAGTTTAGTGTTCATGATTTAATGGTAGAGACTGGTCACAAATGGCATCCATTTCAGAGGTCCAAGGGGAAAACCACACATTTACCAAAAATAAATTCCTTTTTTATTATAGACTTTTACAAATATTTTGTTGGGACTAAAGAGGAAAAAGTTTTACTTTTTGGAAGGTGTCTGTCAAAATACAACTGGTATAAAACAGTACCAACCAGTACCAATAGGTAAACATGGTAGTGGTATTGTCATGGTCTGGAGCTAATTGCTAGCGTCTGATTGAGATGCTGTATCATGAGATTCAGTAGGCTTAAAAACCCTCCAATGGGGGTGAATTAAACAGTTATTGCCAGCAAGAGTTGCAATCACTTTGGTTTAGGAGGCAATTAATTCTTCACATAGGGCCAGGAGACTTTTGTAAGCTTTTTCTCTTATAAAATGAAATCATAAATGATGTTCTATCTACCTGGGTTATCTTTGCGTAGTATTAAAATAAGAAAAAAGTGTGACAAATATGCAAAAAACTTTTTTTGTTTGACAGCAGTATATAGTAGGCATGTTTGTTTATATGTATTCACACACGTTTATGTTGCTTAAAAACCTCTGGGGTTTCATACACTAATGCACACACTCCTCTGCAATCGTCCTCTGTGCCCAAGCAGCCCACTTAAACACCAGATACAATATATTATTCTCTCTATTGGTCCTATTGAGTTTCCCCTGCCACTCCTAAATGAGTTAATGCTCAGAGAGCCGGCAGGCAATGAGGGCCCAACAGTGCTGGAATTGCATTTATGCTGCTCTACAATCAGCTATCCCCAATTTAGTAACTGCTTAATTGCAAACAGCATTACCCAGAGTGCACTACTGTTTGCACAACTTATTCCTAAATTCATGACAAATATAAATAATTAGCATGATTGAGTATGATGAATGTGTCGTCTTATCATGAATGGTAGGTAGGAAGAATATACATTTATTTATATATATATATAATGTCTCTGGAAGCGCATCTGCTTCTCTGTAATATTGATGTGCATTAAATTCTACCTTTGAGGACTTTAATTTTAAGGGCAATAATAGGAAATGGAACTCATTAACTTATAAAACTAATTTCATCAAAACATATTTTATATTACAGTTTGTAGTCTGCATGTCAACATCTACCTGAACTTTAACTACTCAATATTAAGCTGGGGTCGGAACAGATTTCTTGCCATTTCTCTTGCCTCTTTTGTTGGCCAGCATCTCCATTTTTAAAGTCTGTCCTAGGAGTGGTCAGTTCAATACTAATAAAACCATAATTTACTAGGCCAGTGCCCTGATTGATAGCTCTCTCAAGGCTCTATCGATCAGGCCTTCTTGCATCCGAAACTCTCGCAGCTGTAAGTGTCTTTTGTTAGGTCCAGCCACTTCCTGCCTCCTTGTCTCTTCACATAAATGTTCTCTCAGTGACTAACAGCAACAGTATTGGAATAGATAACAAACAGAGGTCCTGGCATGTTAAGGAAGCTACCTAGAGCTCTAGAGACAGAATAAGCTGGTTAATCTTCACTTGTCATGGAGTTAAGTAAGCTGGAGACTCTTATGATGCAACAATTCTACAATGAAAACATGAAATGCAGTCTCTCCTGTAGCCCCTGCTGCAGTTCATAAATAATAAAACAGTGTGGATGCCCATTACCTGTGTAATGGTGTAGTAACATAGAAGAGTGGGGTAACCTATGATCTTTTGGTCATTATTTATTTTATACTAAACTGTCAGAGAAAATGTTAGTTACATAATTTTAAATCCTGTGTTAATGTCATTATTTTGATTATACTTGTAAGTTAACTCAAGTCAATATGTCACATTTTTATTCCAGTATGAAAATGAACACAACATAAGACTGGGGGTATCCGCTCACATTAGGCTGTATGCTGCCCTGTGACTGTACATTATGTGTCAGTCTCCGCAGAATCTCTCTCCATCCTGCTGCAACCAGGTTGCAAACATCTCTCATGAAATAAGGCTTAAAATTCAAACCATGGATTTGGAAATTTTCTGTCGGGCATTTCCATAAATATGGTAGTATACAGTGACTTATGGAAATGTGAAACCATCACATGCAAAATGTTTCTCAGGTGACTAAACACACAGCTATTCTGCAGAGGTTTCTTGTCCCACATTGCATTTACATAATTGGGGTTAGAGAACTGGAACGTCTAAAAATGGACCAAAGTGGTAAGTCTTGAGAGCTTTGCTGAGAGAAGCAAAGTTAGTTAGAATTTTCTTTATTTCAATAAATGCAATTAAACAAATGGGAAAATTATTAGTAAAGAGAAGTACAGGAGTAATAGTGCTTCCTGTCATGAATTATCATGAGGCCTCTATGGTAAAGAAGTTAAATGTAAAAACAGTACACTGAGAAATGTGTAGATATGTAGAATAAGGAAAGGAGTTTGCTGGCAAACACAGAGAAACAAGATTGTTTTGTAACAAAAAACCAAAAAAAAAGCAAGTCTGTCTCTCTGTCATGAAAAAACAGCGTCTCTGCTTTCCAAACTGATGCTGATGAAATGTAAGTACCTGAGAAATATCATAAACTGCTCGCTGCACTATGAGTGAAATTTTATAAAACATCATATGGGAGATAGGCGAGAGGTGACTGCAAGATTTTTTCTTAAGCTTAGACATAAAACCATCTTATTTAATTGGTAATTTGTTGGTTACTTTCTAAGTTCTTTTTCTTTGTATGGACCACAGAAAAGATGAGACAAATATTTGAGTAGGAACTGCTAAGATCACATTTGAAGAAACTAGTTCGGTTTTTAACACATTTGCAATGTAAAAAAATATAATGGCATCAACTTGCCATTAGAACACCAAACTCCTGTGGTCATTCTATGATAACGTCTGAAATAAGAAAGATCAGATGGAACAACACAATGAATGCTAGACATATCAACAGTACAGTTAGAAATCAGGATCAGAATCAGATCAGGTCAGATCAAAAGATTCCATTTCAGTGAGGATGTACGGTCTGAAGTATGACAGCTCATGGTCACATAATGTGTATGTATATATATATATATGCCACTGGCTTCACCAGATTTTGGGCTTGTGGCTCGGCGATCACAGAGGTCACTGCACTAATAACAGGTTAGATTGGAAGACATTCAGGAAGTGTGGGCAAAAATAAATAAGAAAATCAATAATGACATTGAAGTAGCTTCTCAGAAATCTGATTGCTAAAACACATGTGCTGATATATTAATAGAACTCACATATAGAGGAGAAATTATATACTGTCTGAAGCAGAGATGCAATTACAAGGCTTCAAACAAATTGGCAAAGACCAATCATATCGCTTGACTATCTGGGGCAGAATGGTACTTTCTCAAAAAAGGGTCTGTGGATCTGTGGAACCAGAACAGAAGGATAATGAATTCTGGTACAGAGCGTGTGGTGGGTAGTATACTCTGTACTGAGTATATTCTGAAGTTAGAAATTAGACTTTTTCTGCATAACTTTTTCTTCTGTTGCTCTACAAAACAAAGTGTTTTGTCCTTTACCTAAGAAACGTTCCTACTCTATAATCTCTACTGACCTTACATCATGACTTCATGCATTTTCAACTCAGTCATGTGACCTGGCTGAACAACATATACAGATCTGTACTTTAAATGTTGGGCTTGTGTTTGTACATGAAAAATATCCCCCTGCCAGCATCTCACTCGCTGTGCTTTGTTAGGATTAAATACATTCGTAATCATTCTGTTTTTTCCAAGGTTGGAATGCAATTCTGATTTTAACCCAAGGCAAAGGCCACTCATTGCCACCGCTTTAATGGCAGCAAAAACAGACGAGGTACTCCACCTCAGGCATTGGCTTAATCATGAGCCATCAGCAGTATGAACCAGCCTATTGAAACACTTGTCTTCACCACTGAGAGGATCTGTCTGCGTGGATTTCACCCCAAGTCCCATTTAAGGGGAGAGTGCTTTTGTGAGACCTTGGGCAATCTATGTAAGTATGTGTGTGTTTTGTGGGGGATACTGTGTGTGGGCACACAGAGCTGACACACGGCAATGAATGCAAACCGGATTTTGTAACAACTGTGCCGCTCTGGTTTTGCAAACACACAAAATCAAACAAACTACTGCTACTGCTGTGATCTAACAAAGATGATTGAGCTTTAGACCACAGGACCATGCAATGATGAAAGCAATACAGTTTTCATGGAGAGAGGTGGCCTGAATATGCTCCACCCATTGAAGTCCCTGCATCTGATGCATTAGGCTGTACTGCGGGGCTCCTCTCCCCTGCAGACAGTGATGGATCTGATTCATTTAAATGGTGGCCTCCAGTGCTCACTCCCATTCGGCTGGGTGACAGTGGCAAACTGGTGCTGGCTCCCCACATATCTGCCTGGTCAACACAGCAGAACGAGGGAGAAGGGGGTGGGGCGGATATAGCAGCTGGGTGCCTGTGTCGACATTTAACTTATTTGCTTTTCTTATGTGAGTTTTGCAACTGACCTTTAATTCTTCATTTACAATCCAATCTCAATCCACTGAGAATATCCAAGTTCCCACTAGTTACTTTAAGGCACCTTTTCATACCAGTGTGCTTCCTGAAAATATTGCTGTTTAAGAAATGCATGATACATGCCTGTAATGGGACTTTAATGGATGGAATTGGAAATGCAACAATTTTTCTGTTTTTGTTTTACACACTCAATCTTCCTGTGAGCCATCATCTATATGCCACATCATAGCAATTGATATTGAAATAAATGTCAATTTATGAACAGATCTGTCAAAATGTCTCTCGAAGTAAGTCTTCAAATTGGTCAAAATTTTAATAAATGTTAATGTAAAAACATAATCCTTCATCCATCCCCCCACAGTGTGATAGCGTCATGAAGTAAAATGGATTTTGCTACCTCTTATGATGTGTTTGTCTGTGAAGGCAACTGTCTGTCCAGTGTCACTGAACAGACTGTCTGCCTGCTGATGATGGATTAAAGAGGACAGAAGAGGGACTGGACTGAAGGGATAGAACACACTGAACACTGGGGTTGAGCTTTCCCAGCAGCAGCAAGTATTCTCTCCCTAGGGTGGAGGTGAGTAACATTGCTTCGTGGTTTAATTATAAGTGAAGCTCTGACAAGTTATCGTGTCCGCTGTTGGAGGAAAACTGTGTTATCAATGCACAGTAATTTAAAAGAAAGAGTGTTGTTGTATTGTTTTTGGCACCATTGCGGTGCCAATAAATATGCTTGTGGTCATACATTTAAAACATTAATACCAATAAGTGATTACTTGAATTCTGATGTTTAGTAATAAGCAAATATATTAAAGTCAGTCACTTTATTAGTAATCTTTATTGTCATCGCTGCTGTATACCGTACAGGCACATAGAGATGAGATGATGTGCCTCCAGCTCAGGGGGTTGAGCTATATACATAAAGACAGTGACCGTTTCAAAACACAGGACTTGTGAGGCCTGGATAAAATATAGAAAACAAATGTTTTTATAACCTTTTTAAGGTAGTGTAACATCACTGCTGTGAACATATTCAAACAGTGCTTGCTGGAAACACTGATTTTAACAACGTGTTTGTACCTTACATGCCTGAACTTATACGAATGTTACATATCAAATAAAAAACAAACCTAACCCTAGAGTTAATTCCTGTCAAGATTGCCCCCAGAGGCCTGCAGTTCTTGATTTTGGCCCTTGTATTAGCTGTTAAGCTACAGAGCACCACATGTTTTGTAGAAAGGAGCAGAACATTTACATTCAAATAGTAGAAAAACAAACATACGAGGTGTCAGGGGAATGATGGGTTGTAAAGAAGGATGAGGATTAGCAGGGAAGGTGAAGGACAGAGAAGGGGGCAGGGTGCTCAGCGTGGTACTCAAAACTGACACATAGCCACAGGACACAGACTCCAATTAGAGTCACAGCAACACTAATCTATCCTGATCTACAATCTCTGGCTGCAGGGGGGGGGGGGTGAGTGTGCATGAATGTGTTTTACTAAAATCCACAATCCTGCCACAATGCTAAAATACAGTCAAACTGTCTGATCAGATTTCTATTTATCTAGTTACTCCAGTATATTTTACAGTTTATATTAAATATATAAATATAATTGTTTTATCAATATTTGTCATTGTCACGTTGTCTCATGACTAATATTCTGGTAACTGTAATATATATTCTTTTATCTGCCAATTCTACAGTGGTATTCCACAGGCCTGCCAATCATAACTCAGCTAAGTGCTTCTTAGATATCATATCAAGGCTCAGTGCGAGTAAAAATATTCACACAGAGAATGGAGGGAAATGTGAGATAGTATCAACTATCTCAGACAGGAAATGGGTTTGTTTGAAGATTTGCATGGTGGTGTGGTCTCTTCATAAATGTCTTTCTCTAGTTACATTATCTCAAAGCTCCAAAAACCTATGGTGGACAGATTAGGGGTGGTGGCAAAGCAGAGAAAAGCCATTCTGATTTTCATCTCATCATTCAGTGCAGCTGAAATGCACCCCGACTCTTCAGTATGTCTACAGTCATCTCAGACCGTCTCTTTGAGCTCATGATTAGAATAATAATACCATCTGAGTAAAAAAAACAATAATGGTACTAGTTGAATCTGACTCCTGTTGAAAAGTCTTCCCCAGAAATCAGGTTACCTCACTGTTCTTGATCACCTGCCGGGCCACGATGAGCTCAATCATTCCTCGCTTGTTGCCTTCTACAGACATGGATTTACGCAGCGTTTCCATGGCATCTTGGTTGGTCTTCCCTAGCAATGACTCTTCATTGACTGCTATGAGCTGGTCATTCACACGTAAACGTCCGTCCTACCGGAAATTCCATCAAAAGAAAGTTAGATACTCCTTAATATGGTTTGAAGATGGACAGTAATAATAATACAATAATAATAATGAATACTTTATTGATCCACTTGGTGAAATTGTTGTTCGGACAGCTGCTTGACCTGTGCCTGCGCTGCTACCAGGTATCAGTGTCTTGTCTAAGGACACCTCAACATGTAGCTGATACAGTAGACACTAATACCGAGTAGTAGCACAAACACAGGTCTAGCAGCTGTCCAAAAAAAAAAAGCAATTTCCCCAAGGGGATCAATAAAGTATTCATCATTAATATTATTATTATTAGTAGTAGTAGTACAGAAGTAACAGGTTAGCAGCTTTACACCTTGTCTTTGTACTGAATATTCAGGTCCTTGAGTTAAAACAAAAGTATTGGAATCCATCCATGTAATGGTTAGAGTATAGGTGACTAGGAGGTAATTGTTAGAGTGTAGGTGACTAGGAGTAAATTACTTGCCTTGCTAGCTGCACCACCGTTGATAATGGATTTCACAAAGATCCCCAAGTCAGTTTGGTTCTCTTTGGACCGATTACCCTTGACGCTGACCCCCAGGCCTGCTGAACCTGAGTCACTCAGGGGAATCTCCAACCTCATGAACTCCCTCGTGCCATCAGGAGTTAACACCATGTCTTCTTGCTCTTGCGGCTATAGGCATTGGGAAAAAGGTGATACATCTCTTTGAGACTTTATTTTAAAGGCAATAATGAGCACAGCAATCTGCACAAATACTCTTTTGAGCTTTGATGACTCTGTTTACCAACCAAAAAAATGTTAAACTGTTGTTGAACCCAACTACATTGTCAACACTGCATTCAAATGCCTGTAAGCAGTTTCTAACTTCAGTGCAAAGAGTGACAAAACTAAGCATAGAAAAAAACAGGAACATAAAATACTGTATATAAATATACTTCAAAAAACCTGAAGGAAGAACAGTAATGCTTGCTTAAGTGAGACTGTTTTCTCAATGTTTCTGTATATATTAATATAATGTGTACGGTCTTAAACCTTAAACCTTACACTGTAAAGTGCCTTGAGATGGCTTGTGTTGTGAATTGGCGCTATATAAATAAAGTTGAATTGAATTGAATTGAATTGAATTAATGGTGAATGACAAGAAAATGAAAAGCAAGCAGGAGTCGAGATAAAGATGGGTAAGATGAGGAGGGCGGGAGAACAGTGCGAATGGAATACAATATGCCACATTTCACTGGGCTGTCATCGTCAATTGACCATACTGTCTAGCCGAACACTGCTAATTTCTTTCCACCATCATGAGCTCAGTGGAGGAAAAGTGGAGTACTCTGAAAACACCAGGTTAAATTTGAAAACCAAACACCAGTGGCTTCTTTTGAACAACAACCCCTTAATGGAGACTTTGTTAAAAAAATCAAGTCAATCAAATGTTGAAAAAGACCTTAGTTAGGATTAGATAAATTAGGAAAAGGTTTATTTGTTGTCCCCTTACAGAAATGAGCTTTGGTCTCTACTTGTGGGCTTATGTTGCAGAGTGTGTACTGTGGTACATAAAATGGTTTGTTTCAGCTGCCGGAGAGGTGTGAGAGAAGACTGAAAAGTATCTAACAGCATGAACATGAAATTAATTTATCTGGAAAAAAATCCATGAGACAACCACTCCAATCTCTTTTCTGACGATTTCTACTGGTGTCTAACAAATAACCTATGTACACAAATACCTATGTACACAAATAACCAGAGGAACTGCCATGTGTCTTCATGCTTCCAGCCAAATGGAATGAGGACAAAGTCAAATGGTGTCTCAACTCAAACTGGTTGCTTCTTTTTTATGTTGATTAGGAAAATCTTGAAAAGGTTTATAAATGTTTTCAAATAATTTCCATCTAGTGGTTTAGTAACTACCAAAAGATCTTTGAGCTATAGCCAAAATACCAGAGCTGAATACATGTGTTGAAACCAAAAGCTTTGATGTCAGTCAGCAGTTTTTCTTTGAACTGTTTGAAAGAGGGAACATTAGATGCTATTTCTTTCTGTGGACATTTCAAAGAAGAGAGTAACTCTAAACTGATCAATACTGTATACCATATACCAAGCTTCTGCTGGTTTGCCTGTTCAGAACCACCCAAGTTCTTTCAATATGTTCTTTGCTACAGGGCACATCTGCAGCCGATGTTTAAGGAATGACTGTGTTTTCCATACATTTTTTCCAGAACCACATTGACTGTATGTTCCAACACACACTGCCATCGCCCAGGATCAGATAATGACACATTGAAGAGACCCTTTGGTGTCAGTATTTGATGTCTTGGGAGCGCCTCTGTGTGTTGCCATGGGAATGATAGCTGCTGTGTACTGGATCTGTTGTCATGGCAACAATCATAACTGATGGATGTTGCCGTTCCCTTTTCTCTCTCCTCTGTCCACTAACCCCAACCTCTCAAGGCAGATGGCCACCCACCCTAAGCCTTGTTCTGTTGGAAGTTCCTTCCATTAAAGGGAGTTTTTCCCTTCCAGTGTCTTTTCAGTGCTTGCTCAAGTGCTTGGTTTCTATAATATTCTATATTCTCCTGAGACCCTGCCTATTCATTTATGTCCTTTATGGTGGACATTTAGTTCACCTGTATCATCCTTAAGTATTTGGAGTTACCCAATTAAGCCCCATAGTATTCTGTAGAGGACACCCTGGGCTTTCCAGTGATGTATCATGTGATGGGTTTGCATGCTGGGAACCTTACTTTTTTTTCTCTATCAACATGGCTGTCATACCAATAACCACATTTTATGGAAAGAAGAATGTATTCGCAATAGATAATATTCTTTATCTATTACAATTTCTAGAATGATAATTATACATATTCTTGTTGATTAACATTTCACAAATTATATATTGACATCTGGATACAGTTTAATTATTTCTGTTTTGAAATAACAGTCATTTAATGAATGTCAACTGTAGTGGACACCAGGACCATTTTTATGTATTGCATAACAAAAAGTGAGGGAGAAGATTCTATAAAGGACAATAGAGGGAGATTCAGATTTGAAGCTGTCAGATGAGGAAACGGATGAGGATGAGTACCAGCCTGTGAGAGGGGAAGATAATGATGAAGAAGGAGAGAAAGAAGATGCAGGAGAATGAGACAGAGTGTGGGCCAGAACTAACTTGTATGTTTATTTAGTTTTTGGCTAATGTATTCAATTCAATTCATTATAATGTAATAACAAGGAACAAGATCTTCAATAGCAAGACATACATGAGGTGCACCAAATGCAAGATGTTCCTATGCATAATTAAAAAGAAAGCATGCTTCCAGGACCATCGATCAAAATGTCCAGGGGAAGAAGAAAAGCAAAAATACTAGTCTTCTATGAAATTCAAAGTTCACTGTTGCACTAAAGGCATGTTTTGTTGTCCTTGTAAGTAACAAGGAACAGAAGAGTAATACAGAATTGTATTGTTTTTATCAAACTGAATGTGTTCCTGGGGTAATGTCACATTAAAGATAGAATCTGCTCATATTTTTCATACCTAAAGTCATATATATTTTTACACAGAAATCGTCCTGTTCTTTACAGTGGACATGCTGTGAAATTAAAATAAAAATACGTTTTAAAAAAATTTAATTGTAAGGTGTTTTTTTAGATCAGACAAAAGACATTTGTGTGTAAGACATTTTTTTCTTTGGTTCTCATTTATATAATGTGTTAGGGCTTAAATATTACAACATTCCATGTAAAGTGCCTTGAGATGACTTATGTTGTAATTTGGTGCTATATAAATAAAGATGAATTTAATTTAATTTAATTGAGTGGTTACGTTTAATTTTGTACCTTTTTTGGGGGGAAAGGCTAGATAAAAGAAAAAAAATATTCTGGGAACAGCCTTTGATTACAACACTGTATACTGGACCTACATAATATGACCACACAAATATATTGACCAAAAATAAAACTTTACTGTTGCTACGAGACACCAAATGATCAGTATAAGATGCCCTGGGAAAGAGAACAAACATTAAGTACTGACTGATGACAATTTCATTCAACAGAAAGCTTGAGAAAACCTCTGTACTGTGGCCATTTGGTGCTGAACATATGTAGTTATTGTCATGGAAGCCAAATCCACACAACAATTCAAATCAATTCAATTCATCTTTATTGTATAGCGCCAAATCACAACAAAAGTCATTTCAGGGCACTTTACATAGCAGGTTTAGGACCTTGCAAAAATAGTGTATATATATATAATCAAAATAATGCAGAAAACCCAACAGTCCCACTTGAGCAACAGTGGAGAGGAAAAACTCCCTTTAAGAGGAAGAAACCTCCAACAGAAAACAACACTGGAGGTAAAAATGACACGGCGAGACCTCTTAAAATTCACTTTTACGCATTTTGCACATATGCACATATGCACAGCCGGGCGGATAGCAGCCAGGGGTTTGCCCTATGCTGCTTAGTTAAAAAGTACAGGAGAAGAAAGAAGTCAGAGACAGAACACGGGAGAAGTGTTGTTGTTGGTTTTTTTTGCAGTTATTAGAATGCAGTGGTGCGTTCAGTTGGAGGCTCTTTTTAACACCCTCTGACTGAGCCCCTATTCTCCAGGCGTCCCTCCTATTTGTCCTTTTTTCAATCTCTAGCTTTTCTTCTCCTGCTTTCAAAATGACAGTACAGCTGTCTGTACAACTTGTCAACTGGGCTTTGTCCCTCACTGGACCATTAGTAAATTCAGACTGCTGGAATCCACTTTTATTACTTGGCTTTCTTTCAAACAGCTGAAGGAAGCAGAGCGAAAATAATAAATAAATAATTCACGATAAAACTATTAGTCATTTTGTATATGGGTCAATTTAATGCATTCACATATTAATAATGTAATATTTACTGTAATGTCCTTTTCTTATTTGGACTTATACATAACACACAGCATAAGTACTATGAAATTCTATATGCACTTACAGGTGTTTGAGAAGAGCAACCTGAACTTGTCTGGTTTCCGGTCTCTACTAATGCAGAACAAACATGCAATTTTTAAAAGAACACTGACTGATAGATGGCCTTATGCATTATTTGCAGAGCCAGTCTTTATTTTTAATGAAGATGTTTTATCAAAATAAAATAAATAAATAGTGGTTATGAGTTATGTCTGTAGAGAGGCTTTTAGTGCGGCAGTTGAAGATAATAATACATTTGATGAAAAAATTAGTTTGGATAGACCCTGTCTAGAGCGCGTGTGTCCGTGTGTGTGCAGACGTGCGCTCACGCTCTTTTCTAAAATGATGACAGAATAACCACCCACTCAGAGCTGTGTTCTGGGAATAGAGGGCAGAGGCAGAGAATGAGAGAGCAGTGAGACATTTTGATCAGACAGGAACAAGCGCCGCTAGCTAAGAATGAGTTTGTCAGACTGCTTGACAGGCCTCATTGCAGCAATTCAGCTCCAGCAAAAGCTGGATTCAACTACATCTGAACAGCTGAAAAAAGGAAAAGAAAAAGTGAGCGTATTGTTCCAAGTTCAGCTCTGTGACCTGTGTGCACCTGGGACAAGGAGCAGAACTGATGTACAACCACCTAGTGAAGGTTGCATGTCGAAAATTAAGTTAGAAGAAGTTTCCTGCAAACATTTTAAGCTAAAAAATCTCTAGTGAAATGATTGTACCAGGTTGGGTCCTAGCAGGAGTTGCGGTGCTAACAAGGACTGACACATCAAGTTGTCTTCCAAGCAACAAGGCAAACATTTACTTAAAGCTGTATTCAGTAATCGTTCCTAATTAACAACACCTTCACTCTGGTAAAAAAGTGTGGTAAAGCAAAGATGAAAACATACCCTAACTTTACCACAATTTACCAATGAAGTTTTTGGGAGGTCTCCTGTCCTTTTCCAGCTCCAATGCAAAATCACACCGACACTTACCGATGCTGACAGAAAAACTAACTAATATATAGTACAAACAATGGCTGAAGCTCAATCAAGCAGCAAGGAAACGTACTTCTTAGAAATCTGATATATTTGCTATCACTACAGTTTTGTATGCAAACAATGGCTGTATTATACGAGTCTGCAATTAATTAAAGCACATGAATAATGTTTAACTGAGCGTGTGAACAAACCGCAACCATGGCACAGCAATAACTGATATTTTGATGCTGTATCTATGCTCTTCTGGAACTATAGACTACAGAATGGTTACTCATGTGCAAAATATTTTTTTAAATGTTAGTTTATTGCATTAGCAACTTTGAATGACTTATCCCTAATTTGCCTCTTAGCAGATCAGACATGTGGCCAACAGGGGAGGGTGTGTCACAAACAGTCAGACTAAGAAAGACAAGAGAGAATAGAGAGAAATGGAGAGTGCAAATGAGTCACAATAACATCTATTCAAAGATGATTCTGAGTTTGCCGCACATCACTGCCTAAAACAATTAACACTGCTGGAAACTTCTCTCCACACTTGGCCCAGTTTGGTGGCATAAAGGTCATTGGAAATATATTTAAAAGGCCTAAAAGAAATCAGTCATGGATGTAATTGCAAAAGTGGTGCACACGTGATAAGTATTGTAACACAAATTTCCTTTGGATGTGTTTCCCCTTGCAACATTTTCTGACAAAGGGACTGAATATTAAATACCTCTAAGCCTGAAAAAAACAAAACAAATCCCGGAATTTTCAGGTTCAGTGGGAAATTGAGATAGCTCTTAAACAACACCGAAGGGCATGAAGCTCACAGCAGACCCTGGCAGGTCTGAAGTGTTTGTGAACTAACACTACACATTCTTCACACAGCAATCCAGTGTGAAACAAGCCGATTTTAACAAACTTTGACTCTTATCCTTTAGGGATTTTCTAATGACAAAGTTTTTTCTATAAGGGCATCTTGGACAAAGGACACAAGCATTTCACTGCATATTGTACTGTGTATGATTGTGCACGTGACAAATAAATCTGAATTTGAAAGGCATTATGGCTACTGGTTATCAATGAAAGCATGTCATGCACATGGTCGACTTGATGCTAGATGTTTCTGTAGGCATTTTAGGAAACAGTTGCTTCTATGTGTACTTGGCAACTATGAATGCTTGCTAAGGTTTTTGTAACGTTCGTCAGAGCATAGTGAAGCAGATGCCCTCATTTCAAGCTAATGGTTTTAAAATGAGCTTTGCTATGTCCAACTGTACATTCACTTGAGCCCATTATGTGATCTGGAAACACACACAAAATCCCCTTTGGGAAAGTGTGTTGCCATAAGTGGCCTTTAACTACCTTGTTTATTGGTGTAGCACAATGCTGCCGCGCACTCTCCCGTTCTCTGCAGTGAAAGCAAGCATAATTATGGGAACAGTGCTAAACGAAAACAGGTGGCATCGATGAGACACGCTCAGAAATTGTTAACCAGGCTGGCATTGTCTTTAACCACGCTTGGCAGCATTAGCTTTAATTATGACAGGGAGTATCTGTGAACGGTGCACTTTTATCAGGTAACCATTAATTAGTAACCAAATTAATAATGCAGGATGAATCATTATAATTCTTAAAACCAATAATAAAGTGTTAGTAATAAACAGAAGAAAAGAGAGCAGAGAAAATCACAAAGGAGGAGTGAGGAGCAATGTGAGTGTTTTTCTGCTAAATATAGGTAAGAGGCAGAAAGAGCAAAGTTTGAGTGTTATGAAGCTTATACTAGACAAGTGAGATAAAGCGTCACAACAAGATAATGCTTTTTGTAAACGGGGAGGAGGATTTTAGGTGCCATGGTAACACACTGGTGTCTATTCGTACAAGATCACCATGCCCTTCACTTTTTTAGACTTAAAGTGGCCTCTAAGATGCATCCGCTGCTGCCAAACTGTTCTGAAGAGCTCTGTGGAGTCATAGACGCTCTCAGTGATTGCAGGTTGCCAAACTCAACTCTACAACTCAACGCTTCCAAAGACCTTTAATATTCCTGTAATTTCTGTAAGAAAATGTGTTGTTTTTTTTTAACAAACTTACCAAGCAGGGTTCAGTTATTTCTAAACATCTGTAATAGCAGAGCAATTTGCTGATTACAGGCTGTTACAATATAGCAGCACCTCTATTTTAAACTTATAAAATATCATGGGAATTCATTATGGAAGAGGGTCACAGGACCTGAATGATCCGATTCAGCAGTAAGAAATGACTCATCTCGAGTTGTTTGCCAAGTTTTAAAATATGTGTTTCAGTAAACTGCTGTTATATGACAAAATTCAATAAAAGACAGACAAGAAAGCATTTCATTAGCAAACAGTTGCAATGAATTACACCATCCTCACAGTGAGGTGAAAAAGCATTACCCTCAGAGACACCCAATTCTATTAATCCCTAAGGTTTTTTTGCAGGGTTGCAAATAGTGCATAGTTTGAGAAAGTACTGTTCATCATCACTTTAGAGTAATACACCTTCAGAGTTATCTGTGCTATCAAAGCCTTAAAGGCCAATAATTCTGCGTCATGTCAACAAGTGGAATGAGTTAAACCAGCTGGAAACCAAATGATCTAATCTCTTACATAGATTTTACCTTTTTCATTAAAATGTTTTTGTCCTAAAAATGCTTGTCATACCTCTACAGATTACATTTACTTTGTCCATTATTCTACAGTAAGTTAATGTCAGTGGTAAAGTTGAGTGGAAAGTTGAATGAATAATCTTTTTTTTGTTTGCCTAGTATCAATTTATGTCTCCTTCTGCCATCTAAGTAAATAGATGTTGGCAGCAGGAAAATCAATACACTACAGCCTCTGTCTGTTCTCATATAGAGTTTTTTAGTCGTCCACCTTAAATATCGGCACATCATGATTGGTGACCTCACTGCACTGCTGCCACAACAACAAACGCCAGCTGTGTAATACTGTCAGAGGAGTAATTAATAAAAAGTAAGAGAGATATCATCTGCTGTGAATAATTGTGCTAAAAGATGCAAATCTGACAGTGATTGCTTTGAGATCGAGAAGTAAAACAATGCTAAGCTTGTCTTGTGTGTGTCTGTGTGCAGACATATCAAGCTTCAACCTATATAATTGGGATTATTTCACCTAAAACAATATTAAAATTAAGTAGTTCTGAATTCTTCAATTATAGCACAGTAGTAAAAACAAGGCAGGGAGGATTTGAAACCAGGCCACCGGGGTTGGCACTTATGAAACAGGCCATTAGTCTGCTATAATTGTGAGCAATACTGTCATGCATTTGTCTCCCCGGCATTCGCATGAGCCATAAATTTGCCTGTCACATCAATCAGAGGCTAGAATTAATTGCACAATTAAGATTCTCATTGCTTGGCAGATATAGCTACTAATGGATCAGTGACAAGTGTGATATGATCATAAAGAGGGGACTTTAATGTACTGTTTAATTGCTCTTATGTGGTCGTCAGTGTTACAACTGAGGTTCACACACCCATTTGTTCTTTACGGTCCACAGTACTATCCGAAGCAAAATGACAATGAATGCAATGTTGTGGTACATGGGAGCATGGACAATGTTATTATGGCAGACGAGCATATGTGACTAATTAAGACCATATTTTGTGTCGAGTTTTACATGGAGGGTTTAGTAAAAATGTGGCATGACTAAGTGTGTGTGTGTGTGTCTGTGTGTGTATGTATGTGTGTATGTAGACTTTAGATCACAGTTGTCATGCTGATGCAGTAGTGTCCAATTCACTTACTGCACTGTAGCAGTGTGTAGAGTTATTACATAATAACACACTGTTGGTCCCTGCCTTTGTTTTGGTGTGTGTGTGTGTGTGTGTGTGTGTGTGTGTGTGTGTGTGTGTGTGTGTGTGTCAGCAGGTGGACAGACAGCTGGGTGTGGATGGACATCTTAAGGAAGAGGCAATAGTAGTTTCTCTTTTTTTACTACTGCGGTTACTTGTTGCACAGCGAAGCATGACATTATACTTTGTTACTGGAGGAAAAGAGAGAGCCAGGAATACAATCTCCACTCCAAAATGCGGCGTGATTTGGACTGAAAGCACAGCTTTGCTCGCAGCTAGAAGTACAAACAGAGCTGCATGCTGGGAGATAAATTCCTACAATAAATAACATCCACTAGCTATGTGTGGGTAGTGTCTGCGTGTGTTCTATTACAATGTGGGTGTGGTGTGTATGTGGAGTTGTCTTGTAGTTTTTTACTAACTTAACTGAGAAGCTGTGGTCGTTATCACACTGAGTGACATCAGCAGAGTCAAATGTCATTAGATTAGGAAACCACATTCGCCCAAAGTCAAGCCACAATTTTATTATCAGCACAATGATTACTTAACTAATCATTATTTTTGCCACTTCTTAGGCAGAAATAATACTGATAAACTTTAAATTCTATCATAAGAGCAAAGAGAGAAAGAGAACAAGATGAACAATTGTACTAAATTGTTAATGTGTGATTACATCAGTCAAACACAAAGATTATTTGTTCCACAAAACACACAAACGTAGTAAAATACTACAAAGTGAGACAACCAAAGTCCTGCAGCTGACAATCTTAACAGCTTTTACATTGGCTCAACTCTCCTTCATCATCAAACTCTGCTTGACCTGTAGGTCTGCCCAACTCATTGTTAAGACGTGGTGTGCACGCCAGCTACTCTGGGAGTCTTTATGATCCAGTGTTATCCACAGCACCCTTCTATGCATGCTAATAAAGTAGAATTCAGGCCTGGGTATCCTCCTGTCATGCATTCAACACTACAAAGGTCATGCATAAAGCAGTTATTCATAGTGCTCAGTCACTATTTATCTAAGTGTGTATTCTGGTTTTCAAGTATATTTATGTAAATTCTTCAAGTATCTTTTTGTATCTTGAAAATAAATGTAATGTAATGCATAGTAATAGTGTAATAGGATTGTCTGTGAATGAACTGTGAGACTATGTGTCTCCAGGGTGTAATAATCTTACATTGTAATCAAACTACCTGAGCTTTTAAGCAAAGTATCATGAGAGCACAACATGACACATACAGCATTTTGCTCCATTAAGGCTTTAAGTGAGCCTTTACAGAGCGCTCTGAATGTACTGTACCTCCACCCGCCTCTCCTCTTATAATGAGCATGTCTTATAGCCTCGTAGATCCAAATATAAAAACCAAAGATGCATATTACCTCATTAGAAAAAAGTTTTTTTATGGATGGTGTGGGTTGAAGACTACATAAGATATAGAAGATCATAGAACAGTGTATCTGTCTGACAGCCTGGAAACAGACAGACAGAGGTAACCGCTGAGTGCCTCACTCTGCCCTGCTCTCCTGCTACTGAGTGCATGTTTACTGACAGCTACTACCACTACTATCCCTACCGAAAGCAGGTCAACATACACACAAACTGTGGTAATTGAAATCACCATGTAAACACACATGTTGAATATCTGCTATATAATCAAGCATCTATATAAAAGAAAACACGGAGAAATATTTGGTGCTGACATTAAACATCACCAGACAAATGTCATCTAGACAAAAGCACAGTTTCTACTCGTACAGATGAATGTTCTCCGTGTCGTTTAAAATAACTTCACATTATCATTGAAAGGAATTACACTAATGACAGTACATAACAATGTGTATGTGACTTGGTATCAAAGTGCGTATATACAAGCACACACTCCCTCAAATATCTAGCGTGTGTGAGACAGATGAGTCATTTAACATCCATGTTTTTCACCATGTTGTATTCGCAATAACTGTAGCCAACAGAGCCTTGGCCTCCTTATCAGATTTTTATGAACATGCTTGCTTGGATTATTGAGATTTAAGAAAGCCCTGCTGGGAAATGTGAGAGAAAAGAAACAGTAAGGGAGAGAATAACGCTGATATGTTGTGGAAAGTTATGAAATATTAACTGTCTCTCACAGCATGTGCAAGTTGGTCAAGAGACAGAGAGAGAAAACAACACAAAGAACTGAGAGAAAGAGATTATTAGACTGTGTTTTTAATCAAGTCATGGCTGAGAAACTGGCAGTGCAGCCATCAAACTTTCACACTGCACACTCATGAGCTGAGAGGCCAGGGGCAGCCATGCATTTTTTAACACTCTTCACAGCCTTATTCGACTGCTGTCAAGGCTGCTGCAGAGAGGCATGAATCAGTATGTTGGATCCCTGCAGTTACTGTGCGAGTGTCGGCTGCAGCGGTTAAAGAGCAGCTGAGTAACCTGAAGATTTCAAAATTTGATCTAGGAAGCAGTCTGTGCCACTGTTTGCCAGTATTTCAATGGACTTAAAAAGCTCAAGCAATATGTGTCCATTTGCATTATTATCTACAGTTTGAACAGCTCCTGGCAGGGTTAACAGCCCAGGTGCCACGCTGAGAATCATGTGTAGAAGTGAGGTTGGCATCAGGGGTCTCTGGTCTGGCAAGGTGCGGTGACGCTTAGGCCTGCTGTCAGAGCCACTGTACGCGGTCGGGACGAGGGCAGTAGCCTCACCATCTGTTGTGCGACAGCCAAAGTCACCCTGTATGTAGACAAGTGGGATTGTGTGTGTGTGTGTGTATCAATAATGTCCCTGTGCATGTGTGTGAGCATATGTCTAAAAAATGGACTGCTTTTGATGTATGGTTTGGCTAGAGAAAGTGTATATGAAAATGTGTTTTGCTATGCGCATGTAGAAACGTGTTCTGTGCACGTGTGTTTCTGTCCCTTCCCATCATATCCCAGTGGTTAACTACTGGCTGGTAGTTTACTTGTACCTAAACCTGTCCACGCTTACAAGTCATTTTATTAGCTCTCATTCTGTATTTAGATGCAATTGTACCTCAAAGCACTGTTGCGCAGCAACAGGTGGATCTAAAAGTAGATTTAAAAACACTTGACAATTTGGTTCTTTATCACCATGGCATTTTAAATGAGTTTATCACTGATTATTTCAATGGTTTCCTGATTCTGTTCCACTCTCTGGTCTTTTAAATAGAAGAAACATTGTATGTAAAGTATAGCTAGACACAAATGAATTAAGAGAATATATCATGTCCTACTTTGTCTGAGAGCTTTAGGTTTTAAGTGCAGGTACATGTCTGTTGTCTTTTACTTGTGTAGCGTGACAGTGTTGTTGACCAGCATGGCTGCTTGAGTAGCGTGCAGCCTGATAAGTGTAATTCTCTACTAGTATCAAGTTCACACTAGCAAGTAGCAGTGAAAGCCCTATGGTGTATTGTATGGTGAGTGGGTGACTAGAAACTGACCACTTCCCGCGGCAGCAGGGAATCGTCCTGGCGAATTACCATGAGGTTCACTGTTCCACCCATGGGTGTGGCTCGTAGCAGGGTCACCACCTCTTCCTGAGTCTTGCCATCGACATCCACTCCACTTACCTGCATGCATGCGGACACAAACACAAAGTCACATAAGTAGTAAATACACATGCTGTCCATACAGGCCAAATGAAATCTACACACAGATTCCCACACACTTCAGAGGCTAAAGTAAAATCAGAGCAGACTACAACCAGTTGGAAACTATGGCCTCTGCATAACCTTTATGCTGAGGCGAAGGAATGAAACATGGGTTTTCCCCTGAAGTGAGAACAAGCTTTTTTATGTTAGTCCAATCACAGTATAATCAAAATATTGTTTCATCTAACCACTTTCCCTCTGCAACACCCAGCTGGAGCAGAAGTGATACAGTAATTAATCTCTGAGAAAAACACATGCAAACCCCCAGGACATACTTGTTGAACACTATATGGGTAAATATTGCTATAAATGCTGCCCCACCTCCAGCAGCCGATCGCCAGCTTTCAGTCGACCATCTTGAATGGCGGCCCCTCGAGGAAGGATGTTTTTGACATAAATTGGAGCACTGTCACCAATGGGCACGTCTCTAGATGTGATGCTGAAGCCAAGACCCTCTGGGCCTGGGGAGCAAAAACCAAGCAAAACAGATCAAATGTAACATTTTCCTTACTCTAATATTTTTCCTTTTCCTTCTCACCACAGTGAAGTCGAGTGTCAAATGTTAGCACCAGTAAATCGAGAGTAGAGCATGTAGGAGTAGAGCATGAGAATCAAGTTATGCTTTTCCACCACATTTTTTTATTACTTATACTCACCTACATACACACAACATACGTAATTGCATTTTGATCCATTTCATTTCAATGGTTTTCCATCAGGGTGTGTCTCCCTGAGGATTTTTAGATGTCCCTAACTCTAAAAATACCATTGATGCTATGAACCAAAATTGAGTGTTTCTGATAAGTGTATGTGGGCTGTAAAGTCACTCTTTAAAATTATGGTTGGATTAAAGACTGGTTGGGACCCAGAATAAGCAGAGAGAAAGGAAGGACTTTGGATTGCAGAATGTACTATGCTACATCTAAACAGCATAAATACAGCTTTTTAAATCATCTTTGCACCATGCAAGATGTTTTTACTAAGAACTGCGATTGAACAGCAAAGCTAAAGGTTGTGTCGTCATCAAGGAAACATACAGTGTTCCCAGATTTGCATAAGGCTGAAAACTGTGATCTTTATATGTTTATTAAAACTTCTTTCTTGCTGATGTATCCTTAAGCAAGTACTATGTGCCTTTTTAGAGTTCAGTGAGTGGTAAGGCTGAGCAACACTTTAAAACTGACCTTTACTGTTCATCAAATGAATATGAATTGTTGGTCTGGAGCAAGTAGACAAATACAATAATGGATAAATAAGAAGATCTCGGGGTTGACCTTTTCTGCTGACCGTACCAGAATTTGTCAAATAAAAGCAAGAAATGGTTTTAAATGTCAGCTCAGAAAAGCCGTAAACCAAATCAACTGTGTTTGTTGGGTTATTCTTTGACATAATATTTCAAAATCAAATAGTCCTGCTACATAATGCTATTAGATGAGTCAATAAGCACTGAGATATATAATGCCCCGCATTTCTAGTCAAGTGGGAAAGTTATGCGGTTTCACATGAAGCTTTTCTGAGGGTAACGACGATGATTAGTATTCATGTCAAAGTAGCTGCTCATTTCACAGAGCTGTCAGCACCTCTGATGCTTCATCATGACCTACTTTTCCCCAGTATGTCTTTCTAGCAGTCTGACGAACTGTCTCCCGCCTCGCTGACAGTGATGGTATTGATGAAGAAGAAAAAGAAAGAAAGCACGGAAGGCTGTCTCATGGCTTCTGCACACAAACAAACTTGCAAGAGAGATGAGAAACGGAGAGGTTGCTTATAAAGTCAGAAAGTTTAGCTGTTGAGGATAATGATGCGCCGATCTCTCCGTCAGCGCGACATGAGGCAGAAGTGAGTGTCAATGTCAGTGCTGAATGTTAAATGTGCAGATCAAAACTCATTTCAAGGTCACTTTTGCTGTCATGGCGTCTGTGCTGTTGCTCACCCGAAGAATCATCATGTCAAATCATCAGTCAAATTTAATTTCTAACCACTGTGATTTGACTGATTTCTAACATTTGTTTACTTGAAAGTTATTGTGTGACACGTGATGTCCCAGTGGATGAACGGTGCTGCTTTCAATCCTCTACATGAAGGTTTTTCTTTCCCTTTCCACAGGGAAATTCCTCTCATGCCAGTTTCTTTGCCCTCCTTAGGTCTGCACACAAACTAATAAACAGAATGCAGTTCCTGCCCATTGTAAGATGCTGTCATTAACGGTCTCCAATCAGGTAATTAGAAGAATGCATCTCTAATAGGCCTGCCGTAATTAACCATTGACGTCTTTATTTTGTGTAATAAAAGACCAGGATGAAAGTAATTGTATCCCTTTCTGGATTAGTTGAAATTCTGGATACAATAAACCAATTAAACAGCAAACATGAGGAGAGGCTAAAGCACATTAGAATGACTTAATGGGCTGTGTATGTTCTTTTCGACAGCAGTATTGGATTAAGGCACTCTTGTTAATTTGCCGTGCAAGATCTGCTCCTATCACTGAAACTCAAAGCCACTTAAGCTGAATCACAAACATTACAATGAGTCAACAACAGAATCTGCTGAAGCGTGTTTAAAAGTACATTAGTAGTGATAAAGTCTGGCCGTAATCAAATGGAACTGATTTTAATGGCACACTTCCACCGACTCTTAGATGTTATTGTTCAGTTCCAATTCAACATTTAGGTAGGGAGTTTACGAACAGCTTGAAGTGAAAGAATAAAGTACGTTTACTTCAGTAAGCCTTGTTTAAATCATAAGCAGTAATATCAGAAACCATTTCTGTCACATAGCATACTTTTGAGAATTGTGGCCAGAATCATGCAGCCAGTGGAAAAAAAAAAACGCTGGCATCATTAGATGGAGCTTGGAGCTTCACCAACACCAAAAAGGAGATTCTTGTTTGGACAAAAATAGTAGAACTTTAACACATTATAAACAAATAAATATAACTTGCAGAGCACTCCCACATCGTATAGGCACATAGACTCTGCTGGCAGCGTTCGAAGACCTTTGCCAAGTATATTAGAGCAGCTTGTGACTGCACCTCCCCAGACAGCATTGCATTTAGCCCGCACTGCTGCCCTCACTTGCAACACTATTCCCTAAAGCTCACTGCAAAGACCTCAGTGTCAGCTTTCAACTAAACATCTGCTCCATCCAACAAAAGGAGTAAGAAAAAAAGAAGAGACGAGTAATTTCACTGCTCCATTTCACAAGCAACTGCTCATGAGTATGTGTAAAGATAGTGAAGTTTTGAAAATGAGACAGAGCTCAGCAGTAAACCCAACACAATGATTGTCTATCAAAGGCCCTGTCCACTAACAACCACTCTCAGCTGGAAGCCACCAGCCTCAGTTCAATTCAATTCAGTTTATTTTTATAGCACCAAAAAACAATAGAAGCCATCTCCAGGCACTTTACAGTGTTAGGTTTAAGACAGATATATCAAACCAAAAAGTCAAGCAGAGGTTTGTGAATATTGGCTCAAAGATTGAAGTTTGTCTTTATTTGTCCTAAACCTACTTTCTAGTGTGGAAATAATACATCTATATGACCTCAGATTCTTACCTTTCTTCAGCTGAATGCTGAATCTGCGCCCTTTGTTCTTTATGTAGGAACTGCTGGATGGATTTGTGCTTACTCTGCGCTGCAGAGAGGGGGAAGAGGATGATGAGGTCCTGGTGACCAGGCTTTGAGGTAATGTAACATAACGCCTGCCAGGCTCTGGAGTACTTCTTGCCAGGGGGCCCTGTTGGCTACGAGAGTAACAAACATCAACGGAAGATTAGATTTCTTACATTAAACTGTTTGATAGTTAATAACACAGTGGTGTGAAAAGTGTTTGCCCTCCTCCTGACATCCTGATCAGTCTGTTCACTCCACTGTGGATGTACAGCTGTTTAGATGTTAAGCATGGTCAGTGTCATGTAGGTTCAAATCAAACCAGGTCCAGGTCTGCTTTGTATGGAACTCAAAGGGTGCCAGAGAAGAAAAAACTCTTGTGAGCACAGACACCTGATGCATAGATTTCATCAACACTTTCAGTCTTTCATCTCAGTCTGTCTCAGCACAACAAGCCCAACAACCAGGTACAGGTTGCAGAAAGTGTAAAGCTGGTGAGCACCATGTCAAAAATTTTTTCCAATGTTGCTGTGTTGGAAAGAAGGCAACTGTAGGCACACTAGTGAAAATCATGTTTTTAAGATCTCACAGAAACACAAGCCCTTGATTTTAGGGCTGGGAGGCTCTGGCTAACCCTTGGTCGACGCCCTCCTGTAGGTTTTGGTAGGTACTGGAACACTGTTTCAATTCTGCCATCACAAGTTTTTGGTTCCGACTGAGGTTGGGTTGTCAATTATTTAGTTAGTTCATTTAGTCCAGTATTTTCCATTTCTGTACCTGGGTATGTGTGGGTTTTGGTTGGTAATTTGTTTTTTACTCAATTTCATTTGTATTTGTTTAATTGGGCTTTTCCTTCCGGTGAGTGATTTTCTGAATGCAGTCTTTTTTATTTACCTTTTCACACCTTATGAAATTCTTTATTCTGTAACCTCCCTTAGTCAGTGTGCGTCTGTGTCCTGATTCCCTCCCTTAACCTGACAGGTGCAATCAGCAGGGGTTCTTATTTTAAGAACTTATATCCGATAGATCACTGAGCACAGACAGACATTTTAGCATGAATGTCTACTTCAGTTTCTCCCGTTTCTAAGTGTCTACTTACCCGGTCAGACCAAGTAGATACATTTATTGTCAATAACAAATATTTGGTAAAGGTACCAAATAAAAAAGGTGAAAACAGATGCAGACAAAGATAAAACTCACTTGTGTGCAGGTTGTGTCCCAGGCCTGGATGCTGGTGCCCCCACCAAACTGGTCCTGTCTCCCAGCTGCTGAAAGTCTTGGCTAAAGTGTACTCTAATGGACTGTGGCGGGCTGAGCTCACTCTGGGCTAAAAGCAGCTCGTACTGCTTCTTTACGCCTGAAGGGACCACATGGAAGAGGATCATCTTGGAACGCATCGCCTGCCTGAAAATGTTCTGGGCTCTGGAGGTGATACAAAGAGAGCATGAAGGTCATGAAGACAGAATGAATTACCTTTAACACGATAAGAGATACACGTACAATAATGGATTATCATAGCTCAGCAGATAGAGAAGGATAACGGAGACTATGATGTACTGTATGTTTAGAGGTGATAGCACGAGTGGTGGTTAATGCATCATGCTAATGCTAATCACAGGGCTGCTCAAAGCAAAACAGCAGAGACAAATTACATTATCTATAATTACTGGCATCAAGACAGGAAATAGATAAGGATGATGAGCAAGTGATGAAATATTATATATTGCGTGTTCCACATTATACTAGGGAAACATACTGTGGAGAATTCAAGTGTGTCTATGAAATACGCGTGCATGTGTGATTTGAGATGAATGCCCATGAAGTGACTCAACAATCAAAACAGAGATGATGAATCGTGCATCAGGAAAGCTTTCCAGACAATGAGGTTCCAAAGTAAGTAGAGACATACTTCATTCCTTATACACAAAATAAAGCAAATCACTGAGTCTTATGTAGATTTTTGGCCAAATAATTCAAGACAAGAGCTCAACATCACTCCCAGACACAAGAATTGTTTAGTGTGGTTTGCCGACGGCACTTAGCATATAGATAGGGTTGCCAGGAGCAAGCCTTGCAGTAGCATGGGGGGCCAGAGGCGTGCTGTATGTCTGGAGTCCAACAATACCAACTCCTGTTTCCAGAACCCCATTACCACTCTCGTAATACCATGCTGATTCCATCCAAATGACAGACTCTGGGTTGCTTCAACCACAACAGACAGCACTTGAGCGCTGTCAAAGAGGCGTGACGCGCATGCCCTACCAAGGTGCTTCTTTGGGATTTGGTTTCTCCCATGTTTATTCTTATGGTAATTTACAAAAATCACTCATACTGTTCACACTGAGGGATAATGAGTGTGTGTGTGTGGGGGGGGGGGGTGCAAATGTTCCCACATGAACATATACAGTGCCAACACTTCAGTAATCAGCCTCCACGTGAGCCTGATTGAATAATAAATTACCCCATCAATGCATCATTACATTCAGTTAGATAGCGCCTCAAAATATTTACCCATGCACAGCAATTCCAGGAGATTAGACTATCACTTTAAATTGTTGCTCTGTGTGGTACACAATCAAGGATGGGGAGAGGAAGCGATGATAAAGCAAGGGTGGGACAGACAGAGGAAAGTTGAACTCACCGACTGAATTTTCATGCAAAATTCTGAGCATAATATGTATTTTGATGTCGGTAAGGAGAATGTGTTTGAGAGAGGGTAAGTGCAAAGTGCCACAAAACATCACTCCCCAGTGCATTTGGTTTGTAAGCCTCATTTACAGAAGGGAAGGCTTGGAGAGAAGAGGGATGTTTACTAATGACAATAGCATCACTCTGATGAACACATTAGCATAATATGGTAAAGTAACCACGATAGTCTGGAGTTTTACAAGCTGACAGTCTGCATGTATATAGCTTTTCTATCTCAAAGCTCTTCACACTGCTTCTCATTCACCCACACACGGAGTTTCTGTGAAACAGACAAACACTTGCTGAGAGGTTAATGATAGATTGTTAATTAACTCCAGTGTAACAATCATCATTGCTTTTGGTTTTCTTTCTGTTTTTCTGTTTTTAAGTCCCAATTCTTTTTGGAGTAATTATTACTTTAGATGCTCTGTGAAACACTGCAGTAATTATAGCTCAGAGTACAAGACTCAGACTCTGACCTGGATTTGGGATTCTATCCTATTCTTTTTGAGAATTCCTCTCAAGCTTCATCAGATGAGAGGTGTCTATGAACTTCATCTTCACCTCCCTGCGAAGACGTTCTAAGAAATGTAAATCTGGACTTTCCTCGGGTCATTCAGTGTAGTAAAATCCTTTTTTTTAAAAAGAGAATAGCATTTGGCTGCATTTATTCTTCTGTCTATCTGCATCTTTTTGCTGCTGAGATGCCCCCTATGATGGTAAATGGTCTGCACTTTATATAGTGCTTTTCTACCTAGACTGGTACTCAAAGCACTTTACACTGCTTCTCATTCACACATTCACACACACAAACACACACACACACTCAAACACAGATGGCAGAGCTGCTATTCAGCTGGCCTGGGTTTAGTGTCTTGCCCAAGGACACTTCGACATATGACTGAAGGAGGCGGGGAATTGAACCACCAATCTTCGGATTGGCAGGTGATCTACCTCCTGTTCCACAGCCGCCCCACCCCTATGATGCTGCCAACACTATCCTTGACAGTATTAGCAAATGATGAGCAGTTCCCACTTTTCACCACACATAGAACTTGGAAAATATATGTATGTGTGTGTTTGTATAAACATGTATGAATGTGTGTGTGTACTCGGAGTATTCAATAACTTACTGGCATATATATATCTGTGTATAATGCTTGTTATATTGAGAGTGCAATGTGACACCCTCCACCATCCGCTTTACCCTCCTCTGATTACTTGCACTGAATGGCTGCACAGTAACCCGCCTCAAACAGGCTTGCAAATGATCGTCATCATGGAACTCTATGTTATCCCCTTTTTAAAATATTGGTTACTGGTAAGAAGTCACGAGTAAACATTATACAGTAATGAGAAACAATAATTTAATACTAGAAAGTTCCTGGGGAAACTTTGAAGGTGCCTGCCTCCTGCGCCGCTGAACCTTAGACCCATCTGTCTGTGTTTCTGTGTGTGTGCGTGTATGTCTTCGTAAATGTGTGTGTCTGTGTGTGTGTATGTGTATCTGTGTCTGTGTGTGTGTGTGTCTGTGTGTGCGTCTGTCTGTCTGTCTGTCCGATTGGGGGACTTCTGTGTGTGTGTGTGTCCGTGTGTGTGTGTGTGCACGTGTTTGTGTCAAGAAAGAATGTGAGAGTAAGAACCTGACAAAGAGGAATAGCCACAAAGAAAAAGTTGACACAAGACAAAGATGAGCGAAGACAAAGTTGACTAAGATGACGAGCTGATAAAATGGGGACAGAAAGAAAAAGACAAAGCTGACAAACTGGTGAAAAGAAGGTGACAAAAAGGAAAAGTTGACATAAAGATGTTGATAAACAATGTAAATGATCACAAGACACAGAAGCACTGAGTGAGCTACGTTACCATGGTAATGGCACACAGACCCAGAGTGTTAGTAAA
>JAUMHF010000012.1:25206664-25225939 GCA_032359275.1 Microctenopoma steveboyesi
CTGCCATTTTTTGACCCAAAAACACTGAAATACAAATTATTTAAAAAGTACTGAATACTATTTTACTAAAAGTAAAAGCACACATCCCGGGACCGAGCCGGTTGATTTGATGTATAGTTTGTGTGGTATCTCTCTCCCGTTCGGGCCGCATTCCGGTTGACGGAAGAATAAATAAATAAATCTATAAAGAGACCAGTTTAGAGGTGTAGAATAATAGGTGCCTTCGCCATGCACTGCCTCCCATATAGGCTGCCATATAGGCTGCTAAGAATGCAGCCTATATGGCAGGCACCTAATGATGTACTTTACTTGAGTAGATCATGTTTAAGGTATGTATACTGGATGTGTTGCCACAAATCCTAAACAATGTGATTTCTCTGTTTAATATCAATCTAATATATCAAATTTAATTATTTTTAATATCAGAAATAAACAATTACTACAACAGAGGCAGGTTCAGAGCTTACTGTTCAAAGCGCAGGTTGCGAATGTCTCCCTGGTTTATCTTGACTATACAGTCATTCTCCTGGAAGAGATGCTCCTGCTCAGCTTTTCCCCCAGGCTCCAGACGTTTCACTAGCAAGCCCTGAGTCCTGCCAAGGATTGTAATACAGTTTACAGATTAGACAAAGAAAAGAAGCTGTATTAGTAAAGTAATAAGCAGTATTAGAAAATAATTATTTGATACCTTCTTCCAGAACAAATCTGTTGTTACATCACCGGTTAAACTGCGATTTTATGTGTTGGATATTTATGACTATCAAGCATGCAACCACGCGCTGCAAGCATTTTTCTCTTTGTATGTTATTTCCTCAGGGCACAGTTTCATGATTGCAATACTCTCCCAATTGTGGAGAGAGGAAGTAAGTTGCAAAGTAAGTTTAGTTGTATTGTAATATACTGTTTCTTTGTGCTTTACTGTCACCAAAAGTTGACTTTTAAAACTTTAAGCTTAGATAAAGTGTAGCATGTTCACAGAGCCTGCAGAAGCGCTGAATTACTAACTTCATTTTAAGCTTCTGTCCGTCCCTGTGTCCTCTACTCTGTCTGTCAGCAGGCAGGTCTGAGAGAATGACAGGGTTGTCTGACTTAATCCAGACCAACAACTATAAGATCATCTTATGGCTTCTGAGAGGAGAAAGCTGCAGTCGCCTTCACTGGAGCTTAAAAAGAGAGATGGCACGCTGTAATAAATACACACAAACAGTTCCGCAGCAATGCCATCTCAGCAATCCCTTCAAAAAAGCTACCTTTACCATACAATTCTCAACCCCTCGTCTAAATAAATACATCAGTGAGCTCCGTGGGGCTTTAGTTAGGCCCTTAGGATAACCAAATGCAAAGAGATCTGCTGTGTGCTCACATAGCTCAGCTACAAACTCCGTCTCTAAGGCTCCAGATGCCTGAGAAAGGAGGTAGAGTGACTGAGTGCAAATGTTTAGTGTCCTTGACAGAAAAAGTTTGGAAAATGAAAAATAATGAAGATATATATTAGAAGAAGACAAAGTAAAACTTTGGACTGTAATCAAATGCTTATGTGGGGCGAGGACAAGGCTTTTCATAACTCTCTCTCCTCACTGAACGCATAAACAACAGCACATCTAATTTGTGACCCTGCTCACCACAGACGTCAAGGGCAGGTCTGCAGAGCTCTTTAGCATTTCAGCCAAACAGGGCCACTCTCAGAACATTGGTGTAATTGACTGCATAAGGTGAACTTCCACGCTCACACCACAGACCCATCTCAGCTCCTCAATAGGGGTTCAGCATTAGGTTCAAATTAAAGATCAAAAAAAGCCCTTTCCTGATTTTCAGTGTCTGAACCGTGCTGCCAGGTCAGCTTAAGTGTGCTGAATACAGTATTCAGGAGCGGTGTGGAGATCAACATGATTATGCTTCATCTCCATACAGTCTGGCAGCTTATAAACAAAGTATTCTAATGACTCTGCAAGAAGAACAGACTCAGCAGATAAAAGAGTTTCGCATGATCCCTGATCAGGGTTGAAAGAAGCTGTATGAAGCGGGGATGAAGCAGCATTTTAGGGATATGAAGAAGATTTCATAACAGCACATTGTTTTGATGACTGTAATGCAATTCTGTTTTTTTTTCTCTAAAATGAAATTCTCAACTCACTTCTGTCAAGGCAACAAAGCATTGTTTTATGGCTTTACTCCATCTTGCGGCATGGCAGCAGTGCTCAGACATAACTTGAAGGAGGCCACCTGCTCTTTAATCAAACAATAATCTAATCAGGATCTATTTATGGACGGTAATTATGTCCGCAGTTTGTTTACAATTGAAACTAGTCACGGGATGGGAAGTTCATTAAGCGCAGAATCCATCTGCGACATGCAGTGTGTGTTTTACTGTGTCAATATGTGCCGTATATTCATGTGTGTGCAGAGCACTCTGGAGTCTTGGCTGGAACACAGATCTTATGGTAACTCCACACTGTAAACAACTGCCGGTGCATAGATTCTGTGCATCTGTGTGTGTGTGTGTAAGAGAGAGCCTCTGCCTGCCAGAGTGACAGAGTCTCTAAGCTGTCTTCTGGAACTGTGTCCCTCTCCTATTTGGATCTAACTTGATGTCAGTGCAGTGAAGCAGAATGCAGCCTGCAGTTCTTTGTTTTCTGTCTGGTTTTGCTGGCTGTCTGACCCCTGTGGACCTGACAGTCGGCTGAGCATAATGCCTCTTGTCCTATAGCATACAGGAAAGAGCTGGGCCAGACTATTAGCATCATACCACAGACCAGTCTTATCTTATATGTCTGAAGTTAATTGAAGCCTGAAAGCTATTGGAGCTGACCTTAGCTCATGGAAAATGTATTGACTATGCAGCATTACTAATATCACTTGGAGGTCGTGTCAATAACACTTTATTTTGTTTGGTGCCACTCATTATGAATAATTACTTTCTTACTCAGACTCAGGATGCTTACGTGTCACAGTTTCTATGTCACTGCTTCTGAGAGTCAATCACATAAGTTCAAAGCTAAATATAGTTTCCTGACACTTCCTTATAAACAGCAATGGGATTAGTGTCCCAAAGTAATGACATGTAGCAGTCTTCAATGACAGTTCTCTTCTCTCGATGTCATCCCATTTCATCTCCCTGCTCTGTTGCTTCACCTCCTTTCCCTGCCTCTCTATTCAAGCCCTGGGTAGTCACATTCACCTTGGTTATGTGCCAGTCCCTTGGCATGCTGCAGGAATCTGTGTTATACACAAGCTTTTAGTCTGATTGCATCTGGCCACTTCGTTTGTCCTTTCCTTTTTTATTCCTGGAATAACCATAAACTAGGAAGCATTACTTCTCTTGTCCCCTGTCACTGACATTCTTCATCAGTTAAAATAAGGTAAAAGGAGGCAGTCTGAATCACCTT
This sequence comes from Microctenopoma steveboyesi, assembly GCA_032359275.1. Taxonomy (NCBI): domain Eukaryota; kingdom Metazoa; phylum Chordata; class Actinopteri; order Anabantiformes; family Anabantidae; genus Microctenopoma; species Microctenopoma steveboyesi. The sequence continues at coordinate 25,210,051 of JAUMHF010000012.1, forward strand.
CAAGGCAGAGTGGACGCCACTGTGACGTAGGTTAAGATAAAAGAAATGCATATTAAGACTAGAAAGTCAGACTACTTTCTGGTGTCCATGGTGTGGAGGATCAGCAGTGTTTGGTATGGCATGTAGGTTCAGCACTGAGACTGAGACACAGACTAATAAAGAACAGACTTTAGTCAAATCTAAACGAGGTGAATAAAACAATACGTACAAAGAGAGATAAAACAAGTATAGTGATGAGTCAAAACAAAAGGGGAACTACATCCACTGGGCTTCAAACCAAAGGTGCGAGACACGTGGTGAAAGTAAGTAGACAGGGTTGTTGAGAAACCTGCACTGATGTCTCCGATTGTGTTGTTTCTACCTGATATCCTGTGAACTATAAGACACGACGTGGATCCCCAAAGGTCCTCCTGCATTGGACACCTCCACCGGTTTAAGCAGGCCCCTGCAGCAACGTGATGGATGAGGTCAACAGGATGAGGAAGAAATAGAGACAAGGGTAGACATGCATGAAAAAATAACAGTAGTAACAAGAATAACAAGAACATGTAAAAAAGCAGGATGTAAAAGATGACACGCCAACATGACCAGAGACTGACGGTGTGTATAGGATGGGGGGCGGGGGTCTGAGAAGTGAAAGCTGCATAGTGTTCGCTATAGTGAAGTCATCCATTAAAAAGTCAGGCTGCTAGACCCTGAGTCAATTAGTGACCCAAATGGAGACTCCAATTAAGTGATAAGGATCAGACTGTTGTGCTAAAAAAGAAGAAATTAATTGAAAATGTGTAAAGAAAGGAGGGGGGTCAGAGGACACATGGTTAATTCGTGTTGATAAAGACAAGAAGACAAAGCACAACAAGCAAACAGATGTGTGTGACAATGTCAGTGGAGGTAGGCCTTTGTGTTTGTGTTGCCAGTCTCAAGGTATTCTTACAAAGAGCTTTACTTCACTTATTATAGTGGTAAGTGTCTTGCTCAAGGACACACACCTGGTACGGGTTAGGATGGGATTTGATCCTGCATCCCAGTCTGACTCTTATCCCATTGAGCTACACATAATACAAACAGCTACATCTATTGAATCGTTCACATTAGTTGTGTTGTTAAAGTGAATGGAGGGGAGGGATGCTTGTGTTTATTTGTGTGCGGTTGCCGACAGGATCACTCACTCTATACTTAACACAGGTGAATGATCCAGTGAGGAGTCAGCCCTCCCTACTGGCTCGATGCGCTCGATTCTCCTTTCTTGTGTCCTTAGCTCTTTATCCTCCTCCTGAAATGGAAAACACAAAAAAGACGACAGGATAAATTATGAAACAACTGTTTCAGCAAAGTCAAAAAGTCACATTGTATCATAATTTCTGTTTGGCTGTGTTTGCATCTCCTCCTCTCCTGCTTATATCTCTCCTCTGGCTTTTAATCTAATTGCCTCCAGGAACAAGTTATAGCCCCTATTTTAAATCAAAAGAGACTCATTGCAGAGAACATTGTGTCAACCGATGCTGCTGCTGCAAAAACACCCCTCCCCAGCCAAAATACTTTGGTGACTCAGTGACAAAGTTGCACTGGTCAGTCATGTCTGGTCTTTAATGTGGCTGCTGGGCTTTTGCAGCGATGCCATCAGGTCTGGAGTGAACGGAAATGGTTGCAGTCACCTGTTTCTCTCTCTCTTTTCATTTCATTGACTCATCTTCCTTTAGGGCCATTAGGCAGAGGGTCTGGGAGCCGGTAGTTTTACTGGGAAGCCAGACATGTGAGGACTTAACTAGCCTCTGGAATGAGACAGCAGCTTGGCGCTGGTCTTAATGGAAGATGAAATCTTTATCTGAACTTTTTTTTATGAGATGAAAGATCAGGAACATGCGACTGTGATGATGTGCTAAATGTAGAATCAGAAGGTGGCATATTTAAATGTTCTGCACTTATATAGTGCTATTCTATCTAGACTGGTCCTCAAAGCGCTTTGCAGAGCTTCTCGTTCACCCATTCACACATACACACACACACACACACACACACACTGACGGCAGAGCTAACACACCGGGCGGGGTTCAGTGTCCTGCCTGATCTTATACCTCCTGAGCCACAGTCTCCCCAGATATTTAATAGCACATTTTCAACTAATCCTCATGTGTTAGTTGCAGAATAATCTAAGAAAGTTCAAGCTCACTTTGGTAGTAGAACATTGTTTTCACTTCCACTGCTGGTGGTAACTGCTGATCTTTGTGCGAGTGTGTGTCTGTGTGTGTGTGTGTGTGTGTGTGTGTGTGTGTGTGTATTCGCTTGACTGTGTCCACACAGCACATTGTCTCCTTTGGAGCCGAAACGCTTTGTTTGTCACTGCTATTCCCCACCCTCACCCATCGCCTTCCTTATTCTCTGTCTTTTACTAAAATGTCAGTCACATCTAAATAGGTCTTGCTTTTCTTTCCAGATTTTTATGGAAATGCATTCTACCCTTTTCACAGGTTGGAATATCTTTGGCGACACAGAGGGAGAGAGAGACTGTGGTTCCCATTTATTTATTAGAAAGAGGGCACAGAAAGGCACAGGGGCAGGGCAATTTAATCAGTAGTCTACCTTAGGATACCTAAACCCCCCCTACCTGTACCTGTTTCCCCTCTTTCAGTCAGTTAACCAGTAACACCTTTAACTTTCTTGTCAATTGAGATCCCAGAAGCCTCATGGGGCCTCTTTTTCATAAAGCCTTTTACAAATCATCCCTTGGAGGGAGGGCTGCATTTTCTTTTAATATGTGAGACATGCTCAAAGTCATGAAGTGGAAAGGACAAAGAGAAGATCAACAAATAGAACTTAAAAATACTTGCAGAAACAGAAGTTAGAGGAATATGTTGACTTTGACATGACATGACCATAGTGCTCAACAACTAGGAAGATACTGTAGAAACATGGAGGAATGATGGCTGATAGCCACCCCTACACGAAAAAGGTTTTGCCACAGACAACATCCTTTGACTTTTATTTGGCGCTCTCCAGTAAATTATCTAAACGTCTGGTCAGCATAAATCCGGCACACAGAAAAGTAAAGAGATGAAAAAAGAGAGAGTAGAGAGTTGATGGATTTTATGAAAAAATACCAAACCACCTACTGATGATGAGGATGGAATGGGTAAAACAGGGGAGCAAAAAGCAGCAGTCACAACGTTGTAGAGGAAGATAAAAACAGCATGTAAATGTTTAGCAGCCCTGATCTAATTGTCCAGTCCTGCTCTAGTTGAACGTGTTTAAATCTTGTATAGAAGACATGTTCTCTCTGACATGATCTCAGCAGCGGGAGCAGCAGCTGAACAGTGTTGTTCAGGTGATAGAGACAATTTTATAGTTGGGACTCATGCAGGAGTGTCTGCCTGCCCAGAGGGGAGAGACAGCTACAGGCTGAGAGATAAGTGATGTTGCAGTGGCCAGGAGGGTTTGAATAGTTTTTAGATGGGTAGACTTCCTCCACTAATAACTAGGTCTACATAATGTACATATGTTCTCCGTTAGTATGGGGTTCTAACCCTTTATAGTACTCCTCGTCAGACAGGTAAACTAATCAACCACTTGACAGTAAACGCAGTGTGATGAGATTGCTAACATTACTGTAGAACAACATAAGTGAATAAGTAAGTAAGGTTACCTTTAAAGCAGTCCTATGGCAAAAATGTTTACTCTGGTAAAATACACTCCACTACAACTGAAGACGCTCAGAAGCACTGAAATGTTTTGTCTTGACAGAAGTACAGCGATCGGAATTACGCACCTCTGAGTCAGACATTGACTTCGTTACCAAGTTTCTGTGTAGGGTTGCACCTTTAAACTGAAACATTTTTTCATATTGTCCTGTTGAAATAAATAACACACCTACTGCTGCTGTTGTTGCTGGTGTTTCTCAACACTAAGATAACATTTTCTCGGCCACTGTGACTGTGTGTATTCTCACATTTGAATGAACAATAAGCCTCAGCAGAACCACACAACTGACATGTGTTGCTGGATCAGTGGGCTGTGTTTAACTGCTATTAGAGTCAAACTGGAGGTCATCCACCCATCAAGGACACAGCCTTTTTATTCGTTCAGAGTCAAGAGAAATGTGTTTCACCAGGCTAACAAATACAACTATTAAGAAGAAACAGAACATGAATTAATGACTAGTTAGGACAGACAACTTCTTACAGTGCTGTCCTTGATGATGGCAGTTGACTGAGTATTGGCTTTGACCCCATACTGAGAGTCACAGAGGTCACAGTCTCCTTGTGACCAAGGACGGAAGAAGTCATCTCCCTTTATATTCACTTCCAACCCACTTAGTGTTTGTGGAAAAGGAAGTTCTGGGTGACATCAGAGGAGAGACACAGTCTAAATATATACAGAATATCAATATATAATACATCTACCTCTCTGTGCCCCTTCACTTTCTCCCTTTCCTCTCTTTCTTCATCTTGCCTTCACTCTGAATCAGTACTTCCTCCCTTCTATAAAAACCTTCAATTTCTGCCTCCCCTGAGTGCTTTTAGCACCCTGTTGATCTCTTGGTAACCAGTGGAGTGGGGAAGCAACAAGGCTCTTGAGTGAGGAACTCATTTCTAGCTTGCCCCCCCTGATTTTGTTCCTCTTCCTCCCTCCTTTCTTCCTCCTCTCTCCCTGCCCCTTTGACAACGAATGGAGGAAAAAGCAAGCGTTAGAGATTTGGCCACTGGACAACTGCAGCATTAGATTATTGAGAAAAGAGAGAGAGAGAGTGAAGGAGAAAGACAGGGAAAGTGAGAGAGGGATTGCAGCAAAGTGCAGAGTCTTGTAACCTCCAAATGGACATACCAGAACCGTGAGTGGAAAAAGGCGAGAGAAAACGAATGGGAAGGAGGCAGCAGCTGTCTGCTCAGGAGGGAAAATGCGGGCAAATGTGTGCGCACACACACACACACTCACTGAAACCACGTGCTTGAGTTTTTGTTGAGGAGCTGTCATTCTCCATCTATTAGTACTCTAAAGACCTACTGTGCGCATGCATGGTCATGTTTTTCACGTCATTAGGGAAGTACAGCATGTAGCTGCTAGAAAGAATAGGGGCAGCGGTGACCCCTGTGTCTGCCGTTGGGGTCAAGGGCTGAACAAGAACATGCAGTGAATGGTGCAATGTTCCTGGCCACCGCCCTTCCTTTAAGGCTGAGGCCTGCATCTGTGTGACAGCCTCATGTGTGGAACAGACCTCACTGTTTGACAATATGTATATTCCCCCTATAATCGGCTGCGAGTGCTCAGTGGTCAAAGAACAGGAAATGTCTTCAACTGAAGGAAAACGCTATTGAAATAATAAGCATGGCTGTTGAAAATGTGGCTACAATTACATATTAATTGTCCAAGATCCCTATGGGAAACATAAAACCAGCAAAAGGTAATAAACAATGTGTGAAAAGAATCTGCTTTTAACCCAGCTGCACTGAGAAGTGGTAGACACTTCCACCCTCTCGCAAAAGGTTAAGAAACCATAATTGTACCCTCATTACCTCCAGTTAATGCACTTCAAATAAAAACTGTACAACAGACAGACAGCTTAACAGGGACACTGTACTGTACAGTTGTGCCGACATACAAAGACAACCTGCAGATAATAACTCCTAATAGTCCTATTAAAGTTCCTCTGACCCCACGAAGCAATTATCAATACTTTCCCTTCTTAACTAAAATCTAATTTTATTTCCAGTCAGCACGACGCCTCATGGCATAAGACCCACAGATGATCTCTAAAGAAAGCCTTTATCCAGGTGCCAATGAATGGCATATGCAAGCAGTGGGATGACCTACTCAAACAGCTGTGTCAGAGGATCATTTATCATGTTGCAGGAGGTCTTTTATCCATCATACCCATCCCCTTAGAGGAAACTGCTATTAGGACCAGATTAGGCCCCAAAATGGCCTCTGTGATTAGATTGAACATGACTGTTGTACCCAGTGACCCAGACTCACCCTCTCCACCATCCTTAACTCTTCATTCCCCATCGGCCCATCAGACTCCTCTGCCATTAAAACAAGTAATATGTCACAATCACTAAGATTACGAGACACTTATTTACATTTATGTTAGTAGCAGGGCAACATTATAGAAGGCTGGGTGAAGAGGTAAATTAGTTAGTGGATGATGAAAGGGTCATAACGTCATTCTTTATTCTAGCCACAAATGGCACTTAATGGCCATCAGCACAGAGGCAAAAGACTTTAAGAATACTTTCTTATATAATTTTAGCTGGTATGATCTTAGTGATCCTCATGATGTAAGCTAACGATGAACTCAATACACAGCATTGAAGATTTATTATTGTGTTAACGATACAGATTACATGGATACTGTATCACACTTTCCTCTTGACTTTTTACTTTTTTTTGGCAACACATCAAATAAATGACTCATCAAATAAATGTGTCTTGTGCCTTTTTCTCTGTGGGTGTAAGAGAAGCCTATGATACCACAGTGCTTTCTTCTAAGGCCAAAGGGAGAAGCCGAGAAATATGGGCTCCAGTCTTATTTAAATAAGAGCACTCCCATTCCTGATAAGATGTATTCCATTTACAATAGTAAAGAAGGAGTTGGACTAAGTAGCCTTCAAAACTATTTGCAAATTTTAAAACAAAGGTGTCCATTTAATTTAAAAGTCCTTCTGCTGTTTTAACTTAACAGGTTAAATAGTTGATTTAATGTTGTTTTATAAGTTTAGAGAATAAAGAAGTAACTTAATTAAGTTCACTTAAAACATCTTCAGGAAAGTCAAGATATGATTCAACTCTGTTTATTCTGGTCAGTTTTCTGAAATGATTTTATTACATTCTCTGTATCACATTTAAATAACTGAGGACAGGGACTGAATTTAATGTATCATTGTTATGTAATACCTTTTATTTCTGCTGGATTTATTTTCTTTAAAAACTATTTGATATCAGTTCAGTGACCTTCGGCAGTTTTCTCTCGTCTCCTTTTCTCATGTTAATAATATAAAACATTTTGATCTAGCTTAAAATTATCCTATATTTACAACATAAATTTATATTATGCTGAGGAAAACAGTTGGTAGCACTGAATTCCAGTATGTTTCAGTGTAATGAGAACAGTAAGAACAAAAAATGCTGAAGTCAAATTGCAATATCAATAAAACTAAATGACAATAAGCCCCAGTGGGATGTGGCTGGGCCTTTATATTTGTATTCTTTAATATATAGCCATATTCAATTAGCCAGCTAGTGACATGCAATGTACGCTGAATTTCCAAATGACCAACTTTAATATAAATTCCACTTCCCATCCCCTTTTTTTAATCAACAAAATCTCCAGCCCTTAAACCTGTCTCTCTTGGTTTTGTTAAAGAAGAAGATAAAGATTCTGGCTCATAAAGGTTTGAGGTCTGACGTGGATCTACTTGAAGCTAATTACAGGAACAGACAGGTTCCTAATGCTGTTAAGCAAATTGGATCAAAGATGTGAGGCTGCATTTGTCCACATCAGGACAGAGAGTGGTGAAATGAGAAAGGGTGGGGCTGAGAGATGACTTATGTTAGCCATGAAGGCAAAACCTTGTCTCTCATTGTCTCTGCCACAATCTTTGTCTCCTCCTCTGCCTCTGCCGATGGGAGACCTGTGCATGAAATACATCATCTGCCAGTGCCTGCTTAGTGTGATGCCTGGAATGATCTATCCACGACACAGCTGCCTTTGGCTTTGCCTACTGTATTGTTAAATTGTGCTTTAATTAAATTAGGTCTGCTAATTATGAGACCTTGAATCAATCAACTGGTCAATAACCAAAGCCCAAACCCGGCTGAGACATGCAAGACTTTTTCTAAACATCATCAATAACAATCAGAGCAGACTGCTTCTACTCCAGAGAGTCGGAGGTTCAAACGGGTAGGAATGACTGGAAATTCAGTTATCATGTAGAGTACTTCTTACTCTTGCATCTTCTCTGAATAAAGCTGATTAAAGACAGTAGAAGTCATTTGCATTAGAAAAGCAGTTTAAAGAAGGTGCTTAAAGCAGATAAATAGTTTCTGGTGCTTTCATAAAAATAAGTTTGCAAACACCTGGCTTAGGTGATGGGGCGTGATTCTGAACAGATAATCCTGGTGGTTGAGTGCAAAGCCCCGCTGAGCAGATGGTCCCAACTGAATCTTAGGTCTTTACCTATGCATTAAAAGGAGCTCTGTGGTGCCTTTCACAGATTAATCATCATTTTGAGCTTATTAAAGGGGAGGACAGTCTGCTTTCCACCGCTCAGAACGTTTAATCCATCTTTCACACCATGAAGGTCAATGAGCGAATGTTACCGCAGTTGAAATAATGGCGTTATTTCAGTTAGAATTTCAATGAGAGCACCAGAATTCACATCAGAATTATATTAATGTTGCTTCGTTTTTAACTGTTATTAAAAATATCCATTTTTGCAATTGTGCAAGACAGAATTATGCTAACTAAGTGACTGGCTGCCTACATTTTAACTATTCACTGCAACAAATACTATTTAAATTCACAGGGACAGAAAATCCACACAATCCAATCTGATACAAGATCTACTGGACATTATAACACACTGTGACCTTGAACCCTAAAACATGAAACATCCAAACACTGAACATGAAAAGGACAACATGATGAAGGAGGATGTTGAACTATAAATATTTGAGTGAAAAGCAAATAATCTATAAACATTTCTGGGTTGTTAGGGGAACTGTGCACTTTACAGATTGACGTTTCTTTCTTGTCTTGTTTGAGCAGTCGGGGTGTGGGGCTAAGGGGAAGGGAGGTTGGAGTTTGGGGAGTTCATCTGTAGCATCATGGGAGCAGTGTGGTAGAGGTGGGGGTGGGTGGGCTTTCCATTTAGTTTTAATTGGGAACTGAAATTCTTGGATAAGGAGAAGACAGAAAGCCATTTGGCAGAGTCTTTGCTCTCAGTTGGGGCTAAATGAAGAGGGCCATGTGGAAATGAGGGGCCAGTAATGAATAGAGGTCCCTAAAGACTGCAGCACAGCCACAGCAATCTAGTGGAAGGCGGTTAGGGGTGCGGGAGTGTGGCATGGCTGTATGCTTTAGTGAATAAATGACAAAGGAGTGACAAAAGAAAAAAGGGGATGAAGAGCTGGTAGCATCAATAAGAGAGTGCAATGATAATAGTAATAATAATAGGTAAAGATTAGCATAAGAAAAACAAGACTATGTGTGTAGACCCATCTACAATACACAAACGAAAACAACACTGGTGGATGTACAGATCAAAATATCTATTCATTTTTCACCCATTGACAACAGGTCTCTCACCTTCAAACCCACCAGACACATGAGCAAACCTGTCCCTCTTCTTCACCATTTTCTAAATGTTAAAAGCTGTCAGCAGGGCTCTGGTTCAAATCACAAGTGCTGGTGAGAATATCAGAATATGTTGTGATGGAAATCGGCAGGGGTGCTGTTCTGCATAGCAGTTCCCATAGGCTGTATACCTAAAGCACAAAGAGGAGAAACTCTACTGGAAACCTGCTCGGCAGGGAGAAGCGTGTTCCATTATGGCTGTGCTCCTTGTTAGAATGACATCATTAATGCTGTCTGAGCTAATCCAAATTCACCGTGGGCATCCAGCCTTGAGACAGTGAAAAGATTAGACCAGTTACTTTGCATATTTCGTTGCACATGATCTTCACTGATTTTACAGTGTTTTCAGTCACTTCAGACAGCTGTTTCCATCCATTTCACATAATTAAAAGCAAAATTAGCATTAAATTTATCATATGGAAGTAATGTTACCTTTATAAGAGCTCCTGTACATTTTCATATGCCAATGCAACCCCAAGTCACATGATTTGTCTTGTGATTTAATGTGTTGGTGCAATGCTCCAGCATCCAAGATCTTATATTTAGATAAAAAGGGAAGTAGATACAATACTCTGTCATCACCCTCATGCTAGTCTTTATGTCTGAATACATACCTAGTGAGTGCAATGAAACCCAGGATAGCTACATAACCTGCATTATGAGCTAATACCAACAAAATTGTCAAAATAAAAAACATGACAGTCAGGTTTGTGCCACTGCATTTTTAATATATGATAATAAAGACATGTATTGCTCTTAGATTGCTCTTCTCCTACATTCTGAATGTCTCTGTGCAACTGCCATAAATATCTCTATAGTCTATATATATATAACATCTGAATGAATTCCTATCATCTTAGCAAACCCAGTTCTCAACTAACCCTAACTCCAAGCACTGACTGATTTTAATTCTTTCAAAATATGCTGCATCTGAACAAAATCCATCCACTGATTATATGTCTCACGAAAACATAATCACATATGCATGTGTTGTACGTTTCAGCAGACAGGGTTACTGTTAGTGGTACAGTAGCTGGCTACCATGGCTACATGTGTAAGAAATCCTAGAAATAGATTGATTGTTCCACTACCATCTCTCTCTTTAAAGGCTTTCCATCTCCTTAGTTAGGAAATAAAATCACGCCATTCCTCTCTGCTTGCATCCAGCTGTGAGCTGGTTTTGTTCTGTGGCTGATGCAAATAAAACACCTCTCTTTAGCTAGGATGGTAAGGAAGGATGGTAAAAAACTTCTGGGGTTTCTGTGGGTCTGAGATGTGAATGATTACTGTTGGCTGAAGTTGCATTCTTTCAGCAACCTAAAAACATTGCCCCCCAACAAAACCTGTAACACAGTGATACAGGCCTATTGTCACAGTGGAGCGTACTGTGCCAGAGTGAAGCCATTTGACACTGTGTGGCAGTGTGAAATGTTTGTAAATAATAAAAAAAAATAATTATAAAAATAATAAATAATATATAATAATAAATAAAACATTGAGGAAAAGAAAATGAGAGAGTGGAAACACAAACAGGAGTGTATGAATTTGCACTGTGGGAAACTACACACAGTCATTCAGATACAGTAAGTCCATTGTGCGTCTTATTGTCAGGGATAAACAGAGTTTAGATTTAGCTGTGCTGAATATATTTCCATTTTCTTCTACAGCATATCTTTGTTTTGGTGTTGGCGATCCATTTAAGCAAGACATCTTATTGCCCTGGCTGTGAACCAGAGTGGGTTTGAAAGTAATTTACTTCACACTCAGAAACACCTTGGCTGAATAGTGGCCCTGCCCCAGCGAGTCACCCCATGGCTCAGACACTGCTCCCACTAAGAAAAATAAATAGATTCAATTGAAGATGCAGGAAGAAAATTTCACCAGAAGAAAGTGTTCATCTTCGTCTCCCATCTTTGTTCTGTGCTGCCCAAGCTAGTTTGACTCCATACTGATGGCCCTGCTTATTCCCTGAAATCATTATTGTCCTCAGCTAAGGTTCCCCTGCTCCCGTGATTTGTGGGTAATGAGGTGCCACCACCCAGCCCGTGTTCAATTATTCTCATTGAGAAAGTGATTTCTCACTCCACAGAACAAATCAGGGGAAGGCTAATGCATGAACTCTAATCAAGAATTAACATCTTCACAAGCAGCAATGCAGAGAGGGACAGCCACCCACAGGTGCTGTAGCTCTGGACACAATGTAGGGCAAGGGGACTGAGGAAGGTAAAGGGAAAAGTGACAGTCAGTGAGGTAGTCCACTGAAAACCCTGTTTTATCATTATTGTTTTAGAAGTAGTACAGCGCAAAGCAAAACCTGTGCAACAATGTGTGTGTGTGTGTGTGTGTGTGTGTGTGTGTGTGTGTGTGTGTGTGTGTGTGTGTGTGTGTGAGAGAAAAAAAAAGTTTGTCAGAGCTTACGCACAGAAATTCAATTAACCAAACTTTGTTCGGATACAGAGACAGACGTTTATCTGCAAGATTTAGTTTAAATCTTAGTTAATTTAGTTCAGATATTTGTTACTTTTAAGGCTGCATCACTCAAAGGGACGGAGATGAAGACAAATGAAGAACAGGAGTGGAGAAAATTAGGACTAACTAAACATTATTGTTTTTGTTGTTAACTTTTATTTCCCAGTCGTTTTTCAGAGGCTTTTCTTCTCTGACAACAATACAAATTAAGGCAAAAGTCACAGTTGTTGGGTGGAGGTTTTGGCATACAAATGAATCAGTCAAACTCTAATCTGAACAGTCTAGTCACACACACACACATACACATACTGCAGAGCTAGACAGGTTCAACATTTTGAGGCTACCGTACAGCTGATAGAGAAGGGTGCTGGCAACGCCTGCCACCTCTTTTCCTGTTTAAATGAGATAAGAGTGGAGACATGATTTTCACAATTATCAACAAAGCTGGAAAAGCAAGAAAATACAGAAGAACAAACAAGACGTTTCTGCTTTATAGAAATAAAGAAAAGGCCAACATGACATGAAACTTTGTCGTGGAACAATAGAAGACGTGAAGACGTCACAGTTATTCGTTCCCGTCCCTTTTTCTCAACAGACCAAAATGCACAGCGTAGTCTTTTTTCTTGTACCCCACTGATGTGTTTTCATATTCTGGCCGTGGAAAAGACATAGAGCACAGTATGTCTCCTGTGTTGTGCTTGGATTCATCCTGTGTGTGTGTGTGTGTGTGTGTGTGTGTGTGTGTGTGAAGATGAGAATGAAGCAATGAAGCCGTTGTGTATACAATATGGAAATAGAGCAGAAAAGCTGATGGCTGATAATTGATTGAGTGGTCCAAGGTGCATAATGAGTACTGCATCTTTCCTTCTACTGATGACTCTGACTGCACAGGGTACATGAGACAACATTGTTCATGCTGCAAGCATGGTGCGTGCCACATAGCTGCATCACCACCACTTCTTATCTGGCTGAGGACCTCTGCAGCATGATATACCCTCCTCCCTTCTTTATGTTTCTTGTCTGCCACCCTGATATCCCTAAATCAGAAAAGCCACAGAAATCTTTAAAAAAGAGATGGAGATGGCTGTTCGCAGCTGTCCAAACACATATTTCCCCAAGGGGATCAATAAAGTATTGATTATTATTATATTATTATTAGGTGGGTCATTATAGGATATATAAAAACAAAAGTATTAATGACATTAAAGAAAGATATATGAAATAATATATGAAAGATATATATAGACGATCATTTTACTAATTGACACCAATGGAAATATTAACAACCCTAATTTAATATATAATATTTGCACTTGTTGTCAATCACTCATTTTAGTAAGTTACCTGCAAAAATTTTAAACTTTAATTAGGAGTAAAAAGTTTGGCATGAATTTAAAGCCCAGCCTTCTAGTCGTCTTTGCAAGTGTAGAATCTGCCACAACGATTAAGTGCTCACTAATGGGGATCTTTGTAAATTAGGCTCATAGTGTGAGAAAAATGCGGATGTAAAGGTCAGTCTTCATAACAATAGCATCATTAGTAAAAAGAAGAATGTAATGAATGTCGAGCACACTTGCTTACAGTTCACTCAGCACCAATTAGGTAGGACAAATCACGACGCACCAATGTTTAAGCCACATGCTCCTCACTTCCTTGTTTCACTCAGAGGTGACCAGTGCTACATACGACTGGTGTAAAAAGCAGCGTGGACCTTTTAAATATCATATTAAACAAAGCAGGTCTCTCATACATGTGGAGTTCTGTCAGTGGGTAAGTGGTGATGGCTAATTACAGGAAGTGAGAAGTGGCCATTATGAGGCTCAGGCTACATTGTTCTCACTCACAGGTCATCTGCTGAACCTGTGCAGCTCCTGTGAGCGGCTATTTAGAGCATTCACAGAGGAAAATGCAGGAATTCTTCTCAGAAAAATGTGTCTTAAAGAAGACAATTTTATTCATGTTAGAATTATTTAAATATACTCAATTATGCCGCCCCCATATTATTATAATGGGTGGCATAATAGGGGTAGAGCAGTCGCCGTCAAACCCAAGGGTGAGCAAGTTCCTTCCTAGTCCCACCATGTTACATGTCTAGATGTCCTTGGACAAGACACCAATACCCCTTAGTAGCGCAGACACGGGTCTAGCAGCTGTCCAAGCAACAATTTCCCCAAGGTGATCAATAAAGTATTTATTAATATTATTATGAAAAGAAGAGAAATAAGAAAAAGCCTCACTACAGACCCTCAGTAGAGAGTTGGACTGACTCACGGTAGGCGTATCGCGTCATTTCCTGTTGTCGACACCGTTGTTCGGTTACACGCTGTGTTTGTTGCCGATTGAAGTTAAATCATATGCTTGTTCTCAAGCACTTGTATTTTAAACTCTGCTGACTTTGTTAGTGACCACAAGCTAGCAGTCTTTATGCTAGTATTGGCTTACCCGTCTACCTCTTCTTCTTCTCCTGCCTTGACCTGTTCTGTGTGTCAAATGTTTTCGTATTCCTGTGCCTCATTTATTGATAATGGTATCTGTCACGGTTCGCCCCCGGTCTGCCCTGCCTTTCTGTGTTTTTGTTTTCTCTTCAGTGTTGTTTGCTGCCCCTGGCCTCGTACTTTCCCAGATCATCCACCACTGTTTCTATTTCACCTGATCACTCCCGGCTCTCGGTCACGCTCACCTGTTACCACTGACTTGATTTGATCCACTCCCTTCTTATTCTCCTGTAGCCCATCACTCCCCGCTGGATTATCGCACCTATGCCAGATTCTGCTCACCCCCTCTCTGCTTTCGTCGGCTGTGTGTCTCTGAGTCGCTTCATTTCGGTTGTGTGTTCGCTGTTGCTGTGATTTCCGTTCCTGCTTGATACGAGGTGGGCTGGGTGCCGCAGCTGGGAATCGAACCTGCAACCTTCTGCATCCCCTAATGCCTTAACCCATGAGCTACCAGGCCATTGTTTTGTTGTATTCTGTATTGGTTTGTTTTTTCCCCCGGTAAGAGTGCTTTTTGTTTTTATTTTTTTTTTTATTATTATATTTTAGACTTCCTTAGTTAGAGATTTGATGTTACTTATTACCGGTCTCTTTTTGATTAGTCAGTACTTTCTTTTTTCAGTAATTAGTTTATCCCATCAATTCAATTAATCTTTATTTGTATAGCGTCATTTTAGGGCACTTAACATAGTAAGGTTTAGGACCTTGAAAAAACAGTCCCATTGAAAAAACAGTCCCATTTGAGCAAGCACTAGGCAACAGTGGAGAGGAAAAACTCCCTTTAAGAGGAAGAAACCTCCAGCAGAACCAGGCTCAGGGTGGGCGGCCATCTGCCTCAACCGGTTGGGGTTAGTGGACAGAGGAGAGAAAAAAGAACAGCAGGTAACCTAGATCATAACAACAACAGGGAGCAGCAGACGAAGCACTGGGCAGGTTGGTAGGACCAGTGGCCACAAGGTGAAACCACACAACTCCAAGGTCAAGGACACCTGCAGAAAGGTACAGAGAGAAAGAGAGGCAGAAGGACGAAGCACAACTAGGGGAGAGAGGAGACACAATGTTAACAACATCTAATGATGTCATGATGAGAGAGAGAGAGAGAGAGAAGGAGGAGAGGAGCTCAGAGTGTCAGGAAAATCCCTCAGCAGACTAAATCTATAGCACCTTAACTAGGAGATGGTTCAGTTACCTGATCCATGTTAACAGGTCAGGTCAGTCTCGTTCGATGTCCTAAATCAGTCATAAAACACCCTCAATTATACAACTATTCATCATGCAATTGTTTCTGAGCTCTTAGTTACCTGGTTAGGCTTCCTTATCCATGAAAAGACTGCTTTTAATATTTCATCAAGTCCTATTTGAAACTCTTGTGACTTGTTTAGGCCCCAACATATCTCAAAGACCTCATAGAACCTTATTTTCCCAGCAGAGCACCTCGCTCTCAGAATGCTGGTCTACTAGTGGTTTTTAGAGTTTCTAAATGTAGAATGGGAGGCAGAGCCTTTAGCTATCAAGCTCCTCTCCTGTGGAACCAGCTCCCAGTCACAGTTCGGGAGGCAGACACCCTCGCTAGCTTTAA
>JAUMHF010000012.1:25226039-25239532 GCA_032359275.1 Microctenopoma steveboyesi
GGACTTAACAAGAGAGATCATATTACTCCTACATTAGCTTCTCTCCATTGGCTCCCTGTTAAATCTAGAATAGAGTTCAAAATCCTTCTCCTCACTTATAAAGCACTAAATGACCAGGCCCCCATATATCTTAATAACCAGTTAGAACCTTTTATCCCAGCAGAGCACTTCGCTCTCAGAGTGCTGGTCTACTTTCCAAATGTAGAAACGGAGGCATAGTCTTTAACTATCAAGCTCTAGATTAGACCAAGATTAGACTTTTGATAAAGCATATAGTTAGAGATGGATCAGGTGACTCTGAATCATCTCTTAGTTATGCTGTTATAGGTATAGTCTGCTGGGGGACTTTCTTGACACTGTGAGCTCCTCTCCTCCTTTTCTCTCTCTCCACTGCCTTTATAACATTACATAACATTGTGTCTCCTCTCTCCCCTAGTTGTGCTTCGTCCTTCTGCCTCTCTTTCACTCTGTACCTTTCTGTAGGTGTCCTTGACCTCAGAGTTGTGATTGCTGGTCCTACCAACCTGCCCAGTGCCTCGTCTGCTGCTCCTTGTTGTTTTTTGATCTATGTTACCTGCTGTTCTTTTCTCTCTCCTCTGTCCACTAACCCCAACCAGTCGAGGCAGATGGCCGCCCACCCTGAGCCTGGTTCTGCTGGAGGTTTCTTCCTCTTAGAGGGAGTTTTTCCTCTCTGCTGTTGCCTAGTGCTTGCTCAAGTTGGACTGGGTTGGGTTTTCTGCAATATTTTGTTTATATATAAACTTACATTTTTCAAGGTCCTAAACCTTACTATGTTAAGTGCCCTGAAATTACTTGTGTTATGATTTGGCGCTATACAAAAATAAAGATTAATTGAATCTAATTGTTGAACACACAGCAGCAGGTCCACCGAACAAAGCCGACTTACATTGGGGTGCAACGATTTATACAGGAATATCATGAAGATTAACAAGGTTGCCCAAACTTTTGCACATCACTATACAAAGCAGAGCGAGATACATGACATGTGTGTCTATGACCCACGTGTTTATTTGTTTTGGAGGCAAATGTGGATGTTTCAGAAAAAAATTGAGAGGTAAATTCAAGGCTGTCTGTGCCACAGCACACACTGCTCTTTAATCATTGCTAGATTGTTGTTTGTGTCTTTTTATTTTTATGCACTACAGTGCCCACAGCAAGCTCCCCAACCTGCTCTTTATTAAACCTTGACATAGATTTATCCAAACATAAAGCATGGACACTGCATCAAGCATAAAGCACAACACAGTGGATAGAGAGCAGAGCATTCAAAGGTACAGACACACAGAGAGACAGAGGCGGGTACAGTAGGGTTCCATAGACCATGCTGTGTTTTCCCTCCATGCTCAACTGCTCTAACATTGCCTGCAGCTCACCTCAGGGTCTGCACACTGTGTAGGCTTTAAGAACAGGCTAGTCAGGAGAATACACTCCCTCACTAAATTCATTCACCACCAGCAGCACACAGGATTATATGCTTAAGCAGAAATGACCTGCAAATGTGGTATTAGTAGTAGTAGTAGTAGTAGTAGTAGTATTTAATAAAATCAAATTAATTAATATGTTATTATCACAATATGTTTATTTCTGAAGTGCCACAACCCCAAGTTCTGTTTAGACTTATGTATCCACCATTCTCACCTGTTCTTCACCGGTTCTAGTTTGACACGACCTCCTGGTATCAATCTCTGCCTGCCTGCCTGCCTGTTTGGACTCTGGATGAGTTCTTGGATGTGGATTGTATATCTTTGGGCTGAAATATCAGTTGAATAAAAAGGATTTGCACATGACGTCTCACATTTAGGTCCTAATATAAATACATTACACATCACCCTGCAAACACAATTTCAGCTCAAGCACTGAATTCAACCATAGACAAAGTAATGCAAATAGATTCATTTGTTTTCTTTTTTAGGTGCTTTGATTGTAGTAGTAGTAGTGGTACTGCTGTGCAAACAACTACACAACTGGTTAAATGTGAAAACCAGCATTTTATTGATGGATGTATAAAGAGGAATAATGTTGACTCACACTGCACCTCGCTATCTTCACCCAGTTTGAAGTTGTACTGATCTACCATGTTGGCTCAATGGTTTGACCAAAGTTAAGAGCTGTTTCATCAGGGGTGTTGGACTCAGCTAAGACTAAACTGTCCAGCCAGCCCTGCAACATGCTCCTAATGGACAAACCAGATAAGAAAATTAGCGTCCCTCCTGCATGTTCTGGCACTGTACAGGGGCCTCCAACAGCTAGGTGAGCCTAGAGAACCATCACGGGAAGGTGAATATTTTGGACACACATCAAATGTGTCTGTCTCCATCCTCGTAAGCCATTTTGATTGGATTAAATCCCTCTTTGATCGACAACTAATGTCAACCCGACCTCTGTTACAACTCATGATAATGGCCTCAATTCCCTCATCAAGGCCACAAAATAATTCAGTGGAGAGGCACTCAGCCAGATCCAAATGTGTGTGTGTGTGTGTGTGTGTGTGTGAGAGGGTCCATTAGCATTCATCAGCAGGATAATAGGCCAGTGTTAATGTCAACTGTTTATATAAGCAAAAACATATAAGGCCTTGGTGTTTATGATGTGAAAGAGCAAGCTTTTATTAGGTGTGGGTGCTGCAGATCCTCAGGTCTCAGAAGGGGCCTTACTGGCTGATTAGATAAAGATAAGATACTTCCTTGATATAATTAGGAGTGAGACATGTATACTGAACATGTATGATGCTTTTTATAGACACCAGACAAGTTGTGTTATGCTTCTGACACCCCCACCCCCTGTGTTTCTTCCTAGCACTCTGCCCCCAGCTTCAGTGGAGTGTATAACGTTAAGATATGATGCTCACAGGCACTCGCATCTAAATATACTAGGTAAGTAATGACTGCACCTTGAGTGTTCTTTGTTTTTTGTTTTTATCTCTACTCACAATGCAGAACAATAAAGTGCAGCTGATAACTAACCACTAATTGGTGTGGTTTTCTTAAATCCCTTGGCATAAATACATGTGTTTTTGTGTGTGTGTGTGTGTGCGTACTCTATCAGCTTTAACACTGATCACAATTCTTTTCAATTAACCCAGGTGTGTTTTTATCTTATAATTTGATACTGCGTGTGCCTCCTGCCCATCAAATATACAAAGAAGACAAAAAAAGTCATGTGTGGGAGGGAAAGGCAGCCTTCAAGGCTGACACACAATGAACTGAAGTAAAGAGAAGAAACAACTAGGTGAAAAGGTGTCCCAGTGAAACCTATATTGTGCCACTTGTAATGAGCAGAATTGTGTTTTGTGACTCATCTTAGTCATACAGTTGTCAGATTACAAATACTCAGGTAGAACCAAGTATTAGCTACCAAGAGGATTCTACATGGTGGCACTCCTGCTGTTGCCAATTAAATGATTGCATATGACTTAAATTATTCATTTTAATTGTTTATTCATGTATTTGGAAAGTTTGTTTTTTTTTACACAAGATTATGGTCCCACTTCATATAGTTTAGATTTTGTGAGATGCATTTGATTCAGTCTCTGTTACATAGGAGAACAGTTAAATAAAAATGTTATCATTCACATATTTGTACAGAAAATATGATGGACAGAGTAGACAAAGAGTCTGGGCCCGTGCGGGGGTAACATCAGCATAATTTCTTAGCATCTTTAGCTACACTGTTATGTACTGTACTTCTCCACCTGGCTGTAGTTAAATAGTAGTGATTTGCACCTTCTTGTAAACCCTCTGTTTATATATTGATGAAGGCCTCAGATTCTGAGTCATCTAAATTCTTAACTTCAGTGGATGTTGTAAAAAAGATTTTCTCCACAAAGGAAATGTGATGTTGATGTTGAGCTCATCAGTTCTTACTGTTTTTTTTTTAATGTTCGAAACTTTTTATTTATAGATTTATGTTTTAGTTTTTTTTTATTAATGATGGCCTCCTTCATTTGCATTAGGATCTCCTTTAACTTTATATTGGAACGGATAAAGCTAGAAAGGATATGGTGCTCCACTTATTCAAGTGAATTCTGAGCAGCCTGGAAAGATGGCTTAATAGTTTATAAAAAGCCCTCCCTAACCTAGGACTACATAATATCCGTCTCTAATAAAGAGAATTAGAACAACCCAAGATTTCTTTTCAACACTGTAGCCAGGCTGACAAAGTGTCATAGTTCTGTTGAGCCGAGTATTCCCCTATCTCTTAGCAGTAATGACTTTATCAACTTTTTTACAAGTAAAATCTTAACTATTAGAGAACAAATTGACCAGTCCCTTCCTGCATCTGACATGGACGCAATCTGTCCAGCAGTTCTTGACATGTTCTTAGGATCTCAGTCTTACTTGGAATACTTCCATCCTGTAGATCTAACAGTTCATTATAATAATTAATTCAGCAAAACCATCTACTTGTCGCTTAAACCCCATCCCAACTAGACTGCTGAAGAATATTGTACCCCTGATCAGAACGTCTCTATTATATCAGATTAATTTATCTATATTAACAGGCTAAGTACCACAGGCCTTTAAGGTAGGTGTAGTTAAACCTCTCCTGAAAAAAACTACTCTTGACTCG
Organism: Microctenopoma steveboyesi; assembly: GCA_032359275.1. Classification (NCBI taxonomy): domain Eukaryota; kingdom Metazoa; phylum Chordata; class Actinopteri; order Anabantiformes; family Anabantidae; genus Microctenopoma; species Microctenopoma steveboyesi. Next base: position 25,230,630 of record JAUMHF010000012.1, read on the forward strand.
GAATTGCAAAGCGACTTTGTGACCATCTTCGCAGGAATAACCTGTATGAAGATTTTCAGTCAGGATTTAGAGTAAATCATAGTACAGAAACAGCACTGGTCAAAGTTACCAATGATCTTCTTTTGGCTTCAGACAATAGACTTGTCTCCATTCTTGCCTTGTTAGATCTTAAAGCTGCATTCGACAATCGGGGTGGGCATTCCTGGTCCTCGGAACCGCAGCCCAATTTTATGATTTTAGATCATAAAATTTTAATTAATAGACTGGTACATGTCATTGGAATTAAAGGGACAGCACTAAGCTGGTTTAAATCTTATCTATCAGATAGATCCCAATTTTTCATATTAATGATAAGTCTGCCACGCACGCAATAGTTAGTTATGGAGTTCCACAGGGCTCAGTGCTTAGACCAATTCTTTTCACCTGATACATGCCCTTCACTGGGCTATATTATAAGAAAAACTGCTTTCTCTGCGTTAGGAAGCAGAAACAAAGAAAAGAATTGAGGAACATGGTTTACATACCTTTCTGATGATGGGATTACATAATCCAGATCACCCTTGTCCTGATTGAGAAACACTAAATCCTCCTTGTCAGACAAAGAATCTTTTACACACAGATCCGCACAGCTACCACTTGGAAACCTCTCAGGCAATAGAATCAATTGATGCTGAGTTTGAACGTACAACAGTCGTATTCAGAAAGCATACTAAGTAAACAGCGTAGAACAATGGAATGCAGTTTTCTAAACAGTCTACAAGAGACAAAAAAAGCTAAAAACAGTTAGAAATCAGGTCAGTGTTACGTCAGAAAAATGGATTACACGAGCCAAGAGGATTTTTTTTACTATAAAATTGATTATGAACATAAACCAGCAAAGGTAAGACTGAATTTATGCTTTTGATTTTATGAAATTTGTTATTTTGCTCTTTGTTTGCTGCTAGCTCCGTGAGTTTGGCACATAGACTAATGGTACTTATATTGTTAGAAAGATGCGAGTCTGGGCTTTAATGAATGGCTGCTTTGCAGACATGATCATATCTGCCTCAAAACTACAGAGACACCTTATCAAATCCTATTGCTTCCCTAGATGAAATAGCTATAGTCTTCAACAGTACAGCGAGCAACCTTGGAGTTATTTTTGACCAGGATATCTCCTTTAATTGTTACATTGAAGAAATATCAAGAACAGCCTTTTTTCACCTCAGGAATATTTCTAAACTGAGGAGCATCCTCTCTCAAATTGATGCTGAGAAATTAGTCTATGCATTTGTTACCTCTAGACTAGACTACTATAATTCATTACTTTACTTTACTTTACTTTACTTTGCTTGGCAGACGCTTTTATCCAAAGCGACTTACATGAAGCTAGCGCTGGGTGTCTGGCTCAGGGACACACCTGGTAGGGAATGGATTACTGATAGGATGTCCCAATAACTCCTTAAAAATCCAGCTAATTTAAAATGCTGCAGCCAGAGTTCTGACTGGACTTAACAAGAGAGATCACATTACTCCTACTTTAGCTTATCTCCATTGGCTCCCTGGTAAATCTAGACCAATGATCGTTGCTTTATTGAGACTTTTTGTGGACGGAAATTTTTGCCTTTTGCCTGAAAATTGCGTGCGTGTACGGGTTTGTGCTTTGTATGTGTGCGTGCTTGCACGTTTCAACGCGGACACGCGCAACACAGGCTAGCAGACAGAGCAGCTAGTGGCAGGCTTAGCCGGGTGAACAACTATTGTTTCTGGAAAATGTTTTTTTCTTACAATATTGGTTTCAAAAAGGAACTTTGAAAAATGCCATGGTGAGTAATCCCTAACCAACACTGAATTTGTTTTGGGACAATTAATAATCATGAATAATTAATGAAGTTATGCTTTTGAAATGAACAAAAGTGTTCTTATGTTATGTTTCACTGGAACTTGTGGAACTTTCAGTGATTGTTGCAGTAGTGTTGTGCTTAGCATGTTAAGTAGCTACTGTGCATGTTAAGTATCATTAGCAGTTTAATACATTGTAAAACTGACTGATTTCAGACTGTAATGGACACTTCTTCGTAGTAATGACAACTTCATATCTGTGTTATCAATGCACATATGTGGTGTTTGTAATTATATATTATAAAACGCTAACTTTAGCGTACAATCGTAAATCGTTCAACTTCAAGGAGAAGTGTTTCCGCTTGGCCTTTACAATAAGAGCATTATGATTTGATGATTATATTTAAAAAGCTTTTATTTTGTACAACTACCATGTGTGTATTGATTGTAACTTTCTATTGCTGTGATTTTGCATTGTAAAATGCAGTATTAGTGTATTATATTGCTGTGATTATATTTATGTGGACATACGCCTGTGTGTTTATTGTTACAGCACTTGAAATATACAAGATCTCAAAATGAAAAAAAATCATATTCTGACACTGTATTGTAAAATTGTCCGTGTTTTCCTGATGGACAGTTTTAACGTTCATACACACAATGGAACCCAATTTAATTTCTGTACTCCAGTACTTTAGAAATCCTACAGGTTGCTTCAATATATTAAGAAACAATATACTATTTTACTTGGAAGCTTTTGTGCTGTCTGTGATCCACTGTTATATCCACTGCATTTTGCGTTACCATGGAAATGCTAATTGCCAAATACAACACAGTATGAGCTCACAGGATAAACATGATATCCTATCACACATAAGATACATCAAAATGACTGTTCAGTAAATACTGCTTTCTGATTGATTTGAGGTTCAACATCACAAGGTGGCAGGCACCTTCAAAGTTTCTCCAGGAACTTTCTAGTTCCTTTTATCATAACCAAATCACAATTAGTTATCTTTGAGTGATATTACATTTAGTTTGAGAATTTCAGTGTGTGACAAACAAAACAACAGGAAGATAGCAAATCCTTTGTACAGCACTGTACGAGATAATGCTGAGAAGAAAAATTAAGCATTACACCGCCTGGTGGTTTTGTTGTTCTGGTGGACAGAGGCCAGCATTGGTGCTCCAACCAGTCTGCAGCTGCACAGCCTCAAAGCAGCAACTGGGTTCTGACACCTGTCAGTCATGACTAACATTACGTTTGTCCCATGCTAACCCATGTCCTGTCATAGTCCTGTCATGTCCTCCTCTGGGCCTTTGGTGTCTTTTGTTTGATGTCTCCAATCCTCCCTCACTTTGGCCACGCCCCCTCTTCACTCTCAATCCCACGCATTTCTCATTTCTAATCAGTCCACTCACTATTTTCTGTTCTCAGTTCATCCTGTTATCATGCCATGCTGTCACCCAGCTCTCATCTCATTTGTCCTTACTGTAAGTAGGTTTGACTTTAGTTTATGCTATGTCATTTCTCTCTTCTATCAGTAGATTCTTAAAACTCCCTTCACTTCCACAGTTCTCTTTATCTCCCCTCTGCTCCTTCACGCCCTCTTTTTGCTCTTTTCTAATTCCATAATATAAAGAAATAATTAAACACCTCCTACATGGATCAGAGCAGGTAGACAAGGTACTGACAGGCAGAGACTGAGAGACAAACTGGGAAAAGATTCTCTTCATGTCAAGCCCACAATGTCTGACACCTTCCAAGGTCATCCCTGCTCTTCCAGCAGAGAGCCTCTGTCACTTTTAATAACTTTTAAAAGGAACATTTTTTTCAGTCCTTTGACAGGTTGAAGAGAAGAGGGACCAGCCACAGAGTGAGACAATCACAAAGTGCCGACAGAGCAAGAAGGTGTGAAGTGAGGAGCCAGCCTGCACTGACTGATGGTATACTGTTACTTTATGAAAAGTATTAGAAGTATAGCCACACAGAACAGCCAAATATGTTTGGATATGTAGGAACCTAACAACCAGGAAGCAATTGCAAATTGTACTGAATGAAATGAAACTACAGAACTATTTGAGTATTTTATGAAGTAGTAGTGTTAATAGTGAAATCATTTTTATGTTATATGTTACATCTTGTCCACTTAATAAAAGTCCGATTAGATGACAAACAGGCTTATTGAAGTGCATCCTGATCTCTTTTACAACATTTGCAGCTTGGTGCTTGTATATAATACTAATGAATACTGTGTCTGCGCTAACACGGTGTCTTGTCCAAGGACACCTCAACATGTAATCTGTTGGAACTGGGAATCGAAATCACCCTTGGGTTAAAAGGCGACTGCTCTATCATGCCACCCCTATATATTGTATCCCGAATTAATGTTTTCAAAACCTGTGGTACATCTGTTTTTTAAATCATAAAAATATGATGTCCAAACCTGCTCCTGTCTGCTGAGCCACTGGTCTACCATTGGATGGTTGGCACTGAGGGAGGATCTAGTCATTTCTCTCTGGAACTGAGTGGTCCAGCCACTTGCATCCCGGGGAAGACTTCGATAGGCATGTGCTCCTCTACCCTGCACAGAAACAGGAGAGATTAACATAATTACACAGAATCTACTAACAAAAGGATAGATTTACTTAGACTGACCACACTGCCACATTCAGCAATATCAAATCCTTTACCAGTAGATAATTCTATGATTCCACAATTGTATTTTTGGTCTTTAACAGAGTTTTGGATTAGTGCTCTAGCAGTTGGATGGCAGACAGTAGTTTACCTCGGAGCTGTGATACATTCCACTCTCAGGCTTATTCGACACTTACCTCTAACCCTTTCCCACAACAAAACTTGAGCTGCTAATCACAGGCCTCTTATAATAAGGCAAAGTGACCTTCCAAAGTGCATTTGTCAAGGTAAGGTCATACACCAGCAGACTTACTACAAGCTCAAAAACACGGGCAACCTCAGTGGATCACATTCCACACGTGATGCCATTGACTTTGAAATTCTAGTGATTGACTGTAATGTTGGCTCAAATAGTTTGAATAAAGAATTGAGAGTAAATAATGCTAAAACAAGAAAACAGTGATTCACCAAGACAAACAAACTCAAACTCGATGAGAGTTATCCAAGGATTGATTAGTTATGAAATGGCAGCTTTTATTGAGAAAAGATATAGTGCTAAGTGCCATGTTGCAGAACAAGAGGACAAGACGCAGATGAAAAGATGTACAAAAGCAGAAGTAAAAAGTTCAGATCTTAAAAAAAAGAGGGAGACCAGGAGACACATCCATATGCTCTGCATGCTGTGATGAGCTATGAGTGTTTTAGTGCAGCTGAATGTGGCGTGACAGAACCTGAGGAAACAATGCAGACAGGGCTGTAAAACTCCAGACACACCCCTGATAGCCAGCGTGGCCTCAGACCCCACCATGCAACACAGCTGCAACAAAGGGCTTCTCTGCACAAACGTTTACGACACATGACATCGTAAAATATGGAAAAACCCAGAGACCAGAAAAGTAGCTGTAAATCATCAGGCTCATATTCACTGCCTAATTCTTTTAGTTTACTGTGCTAAATGAGGAGAACCTGGAGTGTAAGGTATTGTAAAGTCATTGGGAGACGTGATGAGTTTACAGTGCTAGCTGATGGCTAAGAATTCCCATTGGCTCATATTGTGGAGATTTAGGAGAACTGAGCCTGACTCAGCCATAAATGGACTCATAGGGAACTCAACATAACATGACTGGCTGTAGTTTCTAAAGGAAATGATCCCAGACAATGCAGTCTATGTGTATGCTGTGCTTGGCTAACGTCCAAAAGCTTTTTTGGCGGCGTCTTTCATTATTGTATGGCTTCTCCATGAACAATGTTTTTGCCAAGTCACAATATAACAAAGTCAATAGCATGTAATATGTTTAACATGTGTTACTGATTGCTTAAAATCTTTTCAGACTATTTTGGATGTGTGAAAAGACATTGAGGATTATGAAGACTGGAACTCCTTTTTTTATTAAAAAGAAAATGTAATATCTTTGTCAGAAAGCAGACGAGGTGAATACAAAAGACAGCCTCCTGGAGTTAGTTCATTGCTTTTTATACCAGTCACCAGTGACAGGATGATGACTTAAATTGATCTAATTCAGATAACTCATCACCTGCCACAGATGGAATCCAGGAGCTGAGTGGGATACTTGCAGATTCAGATTATTTATCTCTAAATGAGTAGAATTTATTTTTGCCATGACGTAAATAGAATTTCTGTTGTCTTTTCCATCATTAGGATTCCAAAACCTCATAGTCATGCCATTATACTATACTGTATGTGCAGCTGTTTCCCTATGAGAATCAATAAAGTAAATCAAAAAAATCAACCTTAAAGGAATGTTCCTGCAGCAAAGTGACTGGTAAACAACAAAAACCATAAGACACCGTGTGACTACAACACCACTTGTTACTCTCATGGTGCCTTATTGTTCTTCCCTCGGGGACCTGCACAAACAATACAACAGTATTTCCTTATAAAGTAAATTGGGAAGGCATTACACCTGCACTTCCCCCACTGTTACAATGTATCATACAGAATGTCAAAATACTGATAGAATCAACTTTTAACATGGAATAACTTTTTATGTAAATAAACATTAATAACCTATAGTTAGTGTAAATAGTGCATACAATGTGGAAGCCCCAGGAAACCGTGGAACAGCCAAATTAGAACCAAATGACTGGGAGAGCTTTTATTGATATTTTTCACTTTGCTTTATTTGACCATGACGAACGAACGAAATAGTTTTTCTGACCAAATCTGATAACCAGTTAACCCCATCGCTGTTCTCGTCCACTGTGGGGGGGTGTGCTGTTTTGGGGCTCTGACAATTAAAGAGGCTTTAAATAGGATTATCAGATGACACTTCCAGAAAAATAATCACGTGGAGGGTTGCCATGTCACGCTCCAATCAATCAAACTCAATTATCTTTCCTTTTTTAACCTCTGATTGGGAACAGATCTCTTTCTCAGCAAAAAAAAAGGCTGTCTGCACCATATGGAGGCAGCCATTTTGAGAAATTAATTGTCTTGCCTTTTCTTTTGGAAGCTGCTGTGAGGATCTACTTACACCGTTGTAGGATCCATAATCAGAGGCTTATAAACCCTTTGGAAAGTGAATTTGGGGAAAAGGAAAGTGTTTAACAATCTGCTTGTCTTTTTGAAAGCCTAGAATGGCTGTTATCAGAAGAAACTAGTTTCATATAGAGGTTGTCTATGTCACTGCTGGATATCAGCAAGCGGAGCAGTGCAGGCTTCATATCTAACAGTTATTCCTTTGATTAGAGGTGCAGAGGAGCGAGAAAGAAGTTGAAAACAGATCATATACTGTATCACTGACATTAAACTCATGCAGTCTATAATATAACTTTTGGGGAACGTGCTGTTAACATCATTATATATTACTTGATCAGAGCGATCACATGCAGTACCAGTCTTTTTCTGTTTGGAATTGAATCTTCTTGTCAGATTCAGATTAATGACATAAATAGTAGTCTTTTGAAGTATTACTTTTCACAACACCTAAGGTAAACATTTAAAGTAACCAATGCAACATGTTACCTTTCGTTCCAGGCTGCCAGTGCCAGTGCTTGGTCTATGGCTGTGCTTTTGGAAGCCAGCAGTTGTGGACCAGCGGGTTGGGTTCTTTCTGGATGGTTCTTCAGGGCCAACCAGGACTTCGCCTGGAGGAATGCCAACCAGGGAAGGATCACTGCTTCGCCGGACTTGAAGAGGCATGTCTTTAGAGGGAGAAGTTAAGTACACGAAGGATGGAAATGAAGCAGCGAGAGAGAGAGAGGGAAAATGAAACAACAGGGGAGAAAGGAAAGACAGAGAAAGAGAAAGAGTTAGACCATCAAATCACTAGCTCCAGAGTGTTTCAACAGTGGCACGCCTCTATCTAGTACCCACAAGGTCACTTAGATCTACATGTGTCAGCTGTGACATGGGAAGTGGTACGTTAGTGGTAAATATGCACTTCTGTTTTTATTTGTCAGCTGAGCCCAAAAGAGGACATTGCACTATGGAAGTTTGAACTCGGCTGCTGCACACATGGTTGTAAATATAAAAAATCTTACTATACTATATATACTTACTATATAACATATGAACATGAGCAAAACATTTTTTGTATAATTAACAAAGAACTTAATTGTACATCAACACACGTGTACAAAAAGCTACTAAACATCTGAGAAAACTACACAGGAATGAATGACAAACATTACAGTTCCCACATTTGATCACAGCTGTGAGAAAACAGTAAACAGAATGAAGTTGCAGCTCACTTCACACTCAAGTTAAAACATTCAGTGAGAAATCCTGTGATTTCGGTTACACATGGAGGGTGGTAAGTACGTCTGCGAACTGTGGTGTGAAAGATCTGGATTTTCCCCAAAGGCCGTAACAATTTGTTTATGACATTCTAGCAGTCTGCACATTACACCCACAATTATGCAAATAGTTGGGTAACCACCTGTCATCCATCAGTGGATCATTGCAGCGAGCATATGTCGGTGCTTAGCATCCATCTGATACATCAGAGCCATGTATTAGCAGTAGAAGCAAAGCATGTTAATCACGGCTTACGCATGTGTATTTAATACTGTGACAAGACTGGGAGCTCTGAATGCTACTGTAAGTGTGGCTGTTTGCAGATTAGCCTGACATGAATATAACTGAATGTGACTAAAACCCCCAAACAAAGGAAATATAAACATGTGTTTGTCATGTTCATATTTCTGTAAATTTTATATCAAGTTTGAACTATAAGTGTCATTTACGCTGGGTTCAGACTGCATAATATTCTTGATGTTTGATGATCACTGTGTCAGATTAGTCAAGTCATACATTCTCTACACAGAGATGACAGACTCCACTTCGATACCAGCATCTGGCCATCTTTCACAACATGCGTGATTTCAGAAGGGGGCGGTAGATCTGGTTTGACATATGCATTTATGTTTGCTTATTCAAGTGTTCTGCTTTTTTTAATCAGTGTGCTTGACTAATGCTAAG